>PVJX010005840.1:0-82000 GCA_004027295.1 Dolichotis patagonum
AGATGTGGAGAAGGCAAGCCAGATGTGGCCAGATGTTCCAGCCTTTGCTGCTGACAGGTGTCAGTGTGGCAGGTGGTAGGTGCAGCAAGGGACCCTTATTAGACCACAGCAAAAAAGAGTGACTGGCCCAGCATGCTGGATCTAGGGAATGGCAGGGACAAAGGAAAAGACCCATTTAGCCAATGTGGGAAAGGATAGAGCCAAGAGGTTTAAATGCAAAGGGCTTCAGAGCTAGGAGAACGGTTAGTAAGAGGGGAGAATAATGTTTTCAGATTTGCTAACTAGAAATGTATTTCTGACAGTTATGTGAATGATGGATTGGAGTTGATGACACTAGAGACTGAAAATCTTGACTGATGAGAGTTGTCTGTGCATTCCTTAAATATGCTAGTACCTTCTAATTTCAAGACTCAGAATCTTTTAAAAATTTCTTTTGGGTGACTTTGAATAATCCAACTCTGATCTTATCTTGGGTTGGTTTGGAGTTGGGATGCGGATGTTGGTGGTGCGTTGAATCTGTAATTTCAGTACTGGGAAGGCTGAGGCAGGAGGATCGCCATAGTGGCGCCTAGGCCCATGTGATTTCATAGTGAATCTGTGAATGGGGCCAGGCCATTTTGCTGTGAAGTGGAGTAAATACAATGTTTATATTGAGTTTGGCTCCAGCCTTTTCTTTCTGCCATTTCTGCTGATAAACTCACTAGAGCTCAGCAGAAACAAAACTGTTCGAGAATTTGCACTGCAGGAACACGTGGGACCAGCAGCTTCTCTGATCTCTAAAGAGAACAAAACTGAGGCTCTTTAGTTCCTAATATTGAAATTAACTACATTTATTTTGCAAGTAGCTGCTTTAGGTGCTTAAATATTAATTAGCTGCCTAGGATAAACCTAACATTTTGTGGGAGAAGCAAAGAACTAAGAGGTTAGAGTTGGAAAGGCAACATATACATGAAATGACCATACACTTCTGTCTTGAAAGAGTGTGTGATTTACTTCCAAATGACAGCTAGAGACAATAAACATTTTGGGATTCATTGTGCGTTGTCAGTATCTAGAAAGGTTGCACAGTAGATGTGCTACCAAGCCAGGCCATGAAGATTAGAGGGATGTGATAAAGCTAGTTTAACTGGAAATGGTCATTCTTGTCGTTTTTAAAGGGAAATTTAGGTAACTTTTAAAAGTATGGAAATTCCTCAAAAAATTGAAGATAGAAATTCTGTTTAACCCAGCTATTCCCTTTCCGAGTATCTTCTCAAAAGAGTTAAAGACATCATACCCTGGGAATGTATGTATATCCATGTTTATAGCAGTGCAATTCGTAATAGCTAAATCTGGGAAACAGCCTCTGTGTCCATCAACAGATGAATGGATAAAGCAAATGTGATGTTTATGCACAATGGAGTACTACTCTGCCACAAAGAAGGATAAATTTGAGTCATTTCTAGGAAAATAGATGCCCCTTGTGATCATAATATTAAGTGAAATAAATCTGACACATAAGCTTAAATATTGCATGGTTTCTCTTACATGAAAAACTAAGTATATATATGGAAAGAGAGAGAGAGAGAGAGAGAGAGATCGATCTAGCAAAATATAAGACAAATAATTAAAAAAGAGAGAAAGAGGAAAAAGTTATTGTAATCCAGCATGGACAATGTATCTAAAAGTATACTTTGACTTAATGCAATCATAAGTTTTGTATGTTCTTCTGCCTATTGGTTTGTTTTTCAATTTCTATATATGATAATTAACTTATAAGATAAATGAATCTGATGCTGAAAAATAAAAGAGGGGTAGAAACAAGGTGAAATAAAAGAATTCACATTTGTTATGTACATGTCCCAATTTCCCCATTTCCAATAATAAATACATTAAAAATATGCAGGGTTTTTTTTTTGTTTCTTTTCTTTCTTTCTGTTTTTTTTTGTTTTGTTTTGTTTTTTGAGACAGGATCTTGCTATGCAGTGTAGGCTGGCCTTGAACTCCCTTTGTAGCCCAAGGTGGCCTCAAACTCAACGTGATCTTCCTGCCTCAGCCTCCCAAGGGCTGAGAATATGGACATGTGCCACCATGCCCAGCTTATGCTGTTGTTTCTATCTTTGAAGAATGTCCATGTGTATTGCCATAAAATTTATTACTAGGATATATTTGAGGTAAACTTCACAAGGTATTGTTTTCTCTAACTCCCCTCTCTTTAAAATTCAAGGAACAGGGTGCGGGGGCACATTCCCCTAGCGCCAACACTCAGGACACTGCAAGTTTGAGGCCAGCCTGGGCGACACAGTGGCTATGAGGCCAGTCTAAACTACACAGCAAGATCCTGTGTCAATAAAAAAAAAATCAACAAATATTTATATCAAGAAATCAATTAATAATACTAACTTTGGTATCAAAGTTCTCAAAAATGCAAGCAATTAATTCTTTTTATGTGTATAGAAGATGGACTTATCTCAACTTCATATCTAACACCTTGTTGTTTTAAATAAAATACATGTTAGTTTTGTTTTTATGTAGTTTTAGTTTATTCAGTTTTGTGGGACAGGTAGTAAGAACAGCTTTAGAAAAATCAATGACTCATGCCTATAACCCCAGCACTTGGGAGGCAGGAGGATTGCTGTGAGTTCAAGGCCAGCCTGGGCTACATAGTGAATTCAAGGGCAGCCTGGACTACACAGTGAGGCCCTGTCTTGAAAAACAAACAAAACCCCCAACAACTCTGGAAAGATCTATCAACACCTTTGCCGGTAAAGTCCATTTCTATTTGCATGATTCTCTACTCTCTTGCCAAGCAAATCATGTTAAAGAAAATCAATTAGGCATTAATTAGGAAATAATAAGGCTTGAATCAAATGTGTTTATCCCTTTAAGGAGCTCAGAGAAATCTCAGGAAAACACGACATGGGTTTAGCCAATTCTATTAGAAAAGAATTTTCTTTGTAAGAACTATTTAGGTTTGAAAGAAGTTTTGTTTTTTGTTTTTGTTTTTGTTTGGTACCAGGGATTGAACTCATGACCTCACGCTTGCCAGGCAGGCACCTAAGCCACTGAGCTAAATCCCCGGCCCTGAAATAAGTTTCTTAAAATAACTTCAAGGGAAATATCTTTTAATTTCTTTATCCTTTCATATACAGACTGTAAATCTAGCATTTGCCTGGGTAATATAGTTTGATAAGCAATTTTACTTAGGAATTACACGTAACTGGTTCGCTTATTTTTAAAAATTTTTGTTAGCCCATGTTTGCAGTGTGTGATGATCACAATCCCCAAGCATGTGTATAACACACTTCAGTTATTTTCAATTTCCTTCTCCTTCCGCTTCCCCTCCCCCTCCCTTGGTCCTACTCTATCTCTTGGTCCCTTTTCCTTTTGCAAAAAATTTATCTCTCTTTCCTATTATCTACCTCTTATTTTCCTTTTTAATTTACTTATACTTTGGATTTCTCATATAAGAGAAACTATGTGATATTTACACTTGTGTCTGTTTCACCTCACTTAACATTATGGTCTTAAGTTGCATCCATTTTCCTACAAAGGGCTCAAATTTATCCTTCTTTGTGGTGAAGTAGTACTCCATTGTATATAAATACCATGTTTCTTTATTCTTTGTGGATGCACATAGGGCACACTTTCGAGATTTAGTTACTATGAGTTGTGCTGCTATAAATGCACATATGCATGGATCACTGGAATATGATGACTTTAAGTCTTTGAGGAGGACACCTAGCAGAGGAATAGCTGGGTAGAATGGAATTGGTATCTTTAGTTTTTTGAGGAATTTCCCTACTGACTTCCACAGTGATCCTGCTCATTTACAGTCTCACAGAGCTCTCTATTTGCTGGCTATTGTAGTACTTGGGGTTCTCTAGAGGAGCAGAAGCAATAGAACCATAGGCATGAGTATGCCAGGGGATCTGTTAGGCTTAGAGGACCACAGCTGGGAGAGCGCACAGCGGCTACCTGAGGACCGGAGACGGGAACACACAGTGGCTGGGTGTACACTGTGGAGCTGGCAGAGCCAGTAGCTTCTCAGTCCAAAGTGACAAACGCCAGAGAACCAGAGGGCTCAAGGATCCAGCACTAGGACTTAAAGGCTTAACCGCTCCCTGGAATCGGCAGTGCAAGGCAGTGCAAGGCTGCATTGGGAAGGTGAAAATGTGGAGACCTGGAGACAGATGTCCAAAGGCAATGGCAGCAGAGGAGTCTGACTCAAAGGCAGCATGAGGGTATTGTTTGTTGACTTGGGGAGGAGAAATTTGTCTTCATTCAAGGTTGCCTACCCATGTATATACATTATATATGTATGTACCCATGTATGTAGTTAGATCCATTTTATAAGATACCGGGCACTGACCTAGATCCCCGATCTCCCAAGCGAGTGTACGGTGGAGGTTAAATAAAATGCGACAAGTTATATGAATTTTTTAGGGTTCCAGGAGGGTCAAAACCCTTTAGTTAAGCTCGAGACTCTGAGGGCTAAGACTAAAACTTCTCTGGATTGGCCCACTTTATTAGGACAAAAGGCGGGGAAACTGAGGAATGCGCAGGTAATGAGCAGGACCTTGGGAGTCACTTCAAAGACTTCTCCAAGTGGTAAATTATGCCAATTTAGGAGAACTGTCCTATCTCCAATTGACATTTATGGTAGAACTGATACTGCCTGAGTAATTTCTGCAGCTGCAGTCTCTATCTTGTTAATTGGGGTTGGAGCCAAGTGTCTGCAGCTGTGGCCTTATCTTGCCCTTTGAGGTATCTTTGGCCTCACAGGCCGCTACAGGCCTCAGCCAGGACCAGTGATTCATAAAGGTTTACTTACTATGAATCAGCTCCCATTGCCAGGCAAGGGGCCGAGGTCTAGGACAGACTCACAGATAAACATAGAGAGCCAATCAGTAAAATTTAAATCCTGCTCAGAGCAGCTTCATAGTGGTCTCCAACAATAAGACACATTTTTTTTTTGTCTTTTTGAGACAGGATTTCACTATGCAGCTCAGGCTGGCTTTGAACTAACTTTGTTGCCCAGACTGGACTTGAACTCATAGCAATTTTTTTGTCTCAGCCACCTGAGTGCTGGGACTACAGGCATGTGCTGCTGTGCATAGCTGGCAACCACTTATTATGCTGGTTTTTTTGAGACAGTCTCATTATGTAGTTCAAGCTGTCCCTGAATGTACCATATATCCCAGGCTAGCCTTAGACTCCCAGCGATTTTCCTGCCTCAGCCTCCTGAATGCTAGGATAACAGATGTGTACCACCACACCCAGGTGTGAGGAGTTATATAAATGGGCATCTGCGGATCCATGAATAGACAGGATACCCTGGTTACTCAAGAGTATACTGTTTGGGTAGGTTTGGTGTGGATTGGAAGGCAATAGAAGGGTGTTTGATTTTTTTGTTTTATTTATCTCTTTTCTACCGGTCTTTTAAAATAATCTTGCTTTGTGTTTGAGATAGAGTTTTCTTTTTTTTTTTTTTTTTTTTTTTTGGTACTAGGGATTGAACTCACAACCTTGCACTTGCCAGGCAGGTGCTTACACCACTGAGCTAAATCCCCAGCCTGAGATAGAGTTTTTCTATGTAGCCAAAACTGGCCTCAAACTCTAGATCCTCCTGCCTCTATCTTCTGAGTAACTAGGAGAACAGCATGTATTAATAACAAAATTGTTTACTGTCATTGAAGGTTAATTTTTTTTAAATTTTGCTTTTGTTAGTACATGTTCGCAGTTCATAGTGACCACACTCATTGTGGGCAGCTGGTATAGTGCATCTTAGTTCTCTTTGCCTCCCTTGAAAGGGAGTAGGATAGCGTTTCCAGAGAGAGAACAAACCCGAGGGTCAAACTGATGGTGGGAAGTGAGCATGCTCTTGGAAAGTGCGAGCTTCTTGTAGGATCTCATTTCTATGGCAAGGAAAATTTAGTACATTCAGAGCTTCATTCATTACCTCTCTCGCTACTCCATACTGTCCCCTTTTAATAATTCAGTCTGGGTTAAAAATGTGCAACTGTATGGTTGGCACAAGTGGGCCAGGTCGTGGGCAGGTGGGTAGCAGGAGAGTCGGAAGGCCAGCCTCCTAGAGTGACCAGGTCCACGTTCATCTGCACATGCTTTCCCTCCACCGACCTGGAGCCCCACCAGAGATGGGGAGGGAACTTCAGAAGACAAGCCAAGGTCAGCCAAGGTCAAGCCCAGGGCCAAGCCACAGTCAGCCCTGCCTGCAGGTGGGAGAGGGCAGGGAAGCAGAACAGGGTGCAGCACAGCAGCAAGGCTGCCAGGCGTGGTGGAGCAGGGCCACCATGTGAGACTGGCTTCACAGGAAGGTACCTGGCGGGGGGCATTTCCAGAACTCTGCCTGTTTCCTTCTCTGCAGAAACCTTGCACTTCTTCTAATTACGCCATCCATATGTTCTCAGGTCTCTGCTACTACTCGCCAGAGGCCTGATTAAATTATGCTGTCCCTTAGCAATAGGGGCTGTGATTGAAACTACTTTGGGAAAGAGTACTTTTTCCCTAGTGAAATAAGGGAATGAAACTCCTAACATACTAGTTGTCCCATGTGAGTTTGTGTTCTCTAAAATCAAAGAATGAATTTTAGGAACAATGGAGGTTAAGAGCAGAATATATTTATTGAAAGAAAGAAAGCTTTTGTCTGGGGGAGAGACAGAAGGAGTCTCAAGTGGGTTGCCAATCACTCTGTTTTTTCTGGAGAATTTTATAGAGCAAAACCACGAGGTGAGATGGGTACAAGATGGGAAAAACATGGGAACTGGCAAGGCAGGCAGGCATGAGGTGGGACAGAACTACGGTCAGCCAAAAAGATTAATTATTCAGGTAAAATTGACCAAATCAGGGACAATTGGGGAAGCAAATCACATAACAAGTGGACCAGTTTAAAGAGCAGTGACTCTTTCTGTAGAGGGATGGGTTGGTGACTCCTGGCTTCCTCAAGGTGATCCATAACTATTTAGAATATCAATCTTTGATGTTTATACTGAGTGTAGTTACATTTGTTTTGCCTTTTGTCTTGAGGTCTGGCCCACAGCAGAGAGAGGTCCCTGTCTGCAAGGTTGCAAAGCATCTGGTATTTTGTACTGGCCCCTTGCAGGGCCCAGCCCTGTCTGCCTACAATATTTGTAACTAAACTCAGCTGCCTGTAACACTAGGAATTTCCACACAGTGAAATTACTTCTCATAAAACAAAATGAAAGCAGAGCATGATGGCCCAAAATCCCGGCACTCAAAGGCTGAGGCAGGAGGACTCCAAGTTTGAACACAGCCTGGGAGACTTAGCAAGACCCTGTCTCAAAATAAAAAAAAAATAAAAAAGGGTTGGGGATATAGCTCAGTGTTAAAGCCCTGGGTCCAAGCCGCAGTACTGCAACATAAATAAATAAATAAATAAAGTCATTCTAGTGCCTCTCCCCATAGCCGTCCTTCCTCTAAAATCACATTTCTTGTGATTATTTTGCGTCAGTTGCAAAAAACAAAACGGACACAATGTAAAAAAGTAGGAAAACTCAGTAGAACATAAAGCACCATTAGTCCCATTGTTCAGCAATAGCTATGAACACTTTTCATTTTTACTTTTTTTCCCAAATCCATTTTATTTCAAGGAGAACAATTTAAAAAAGAAAAAAAACCTAAAACAAAATTTCAAAACATGTTTGAATACTCTTCTTTAAACAGTAATCGGGGTGTTCGAGGTCTTTTCTGAATTGCTTGCTGCTTTTCCTTCTTTCTAAGGACCATCGGGATCAGGGTCAGGGCGGACCTAGGTTTGCAGTTGACGCCCCGCCCACTGCGAGGCTGCCCAGCTTCCACACTGCAGCTCCTTTAAGGAGGCGGAGCCGGGAGAGGCTCGCGCTGATTGGCGGGGATCTGACACACGTGGCCTGCGGGGCGGGGCCTGCGTCAGCGTGCGGTGGCTGACTGGTTGGCTGGCTCCGGTAAGGGGCGCGCGGGCACGGATGGTTGCCCCGCCATCCCTGGTCAGCTTCGTCTTCTGTGCTTGCTACCTCGCTTCCTATCTCACGAACAAGGTGAGGGGCGGGCGCGGGAGGCGGCGCGGGCGCGTGGGACTGCGGTGGGTCTGCGGGCGCCTTCCGCCGCTCTGGGTCGGACTGTGGAGCTGGAGGCCGGGGTGGGTGCCCGGCGCCAGGCCTGTCACGTCGCGCTCCCAAGCCCTTCCAGGAGCTGGCGTTTGACCGGCCTCGTCCCGGGAACTTAATGTAGGGCTGCGAGGTCTATTTTTAGGGGGCTTCTGTTTCCCGTGGGAAGAGTCGAGTGGAAATCAGACTGCGTTTTCCCAACTCCCAAAGATGCTATAGCTCAGAACTGCGTTTTTGTCCTGCGTTTTCCCAACTCCCAAAGATGCTATAGCTCAGAACTCCCAAAAGGTTCCAGAAATCGTCATCACAAGCAGTCCAGTATGCTCAAGCGCTTTTCATGGGATTTAAAAAAAAAAAAACGTGTATTTGTTTATCGTATTGTATTTTTGAGGCAGGGGCTTGCCATGCAGTAGTCCAGGTTGGCCTTAAATTCACTGTGTAGCCCAGTGAACTCAAAACTTGCAGCAATCCTCCTGTCTCAGCCTCCGGAGTACTGGTATCCCACGCGTGCGCCACTGCGTGGGGGCTTTTGCGGCCACTGTTCTATTTTCTCAGCCGGAGCATCCTTCCAGCAGTCAAGGCCTCATAGGTTGGCTTGGACCAAGGACAGGTCCCCACCCCACATCCACGATTGTAGCTTCTGTTACCCACCCACAGTTAACTGGGGTCCAAAAACATCAATTGCAAAACTTCAGGAATAAAGCCCAGTTTGTAAATTTTAGCTTTTAATGAGAACATTGTCATACTATTCTATTAGTTATCGTTCATCTCTTGCTGTGCCTAATGCTTGAACATCATAGGTATGTATGTACAGACGACACAGTGTACACAGGGCTCCATACCATGGGTAACTTCATGCATCCTCTGGGAAGAAAAGGGACCGAATGAGACAAAGGCTGGCCAGTGGACACCCCATGAGCATGCTCGCCTGCATTTAGTCTCTCTGCCAAATTATTATTAATTTTTTCCAATACTGGGGATTGAGCTCAGGGCCTTTACATTGAACTTCTGTCCTCAGCCTTTTGGTTTGTTTGATTTTTTATTTTTTAAATTTTGAGGCAGCATCTTGCTAAATTGCTTGGTTGCCCAGAGACTGCGCTCAAATTTGGCAATCCTCAGCCTCTCAGAGGGCTGCGATCACAGGTGTGTGCTGCCACCACACCCAACTTCTGCCACATCAATTTACTGCTGAAGTAGTGAAAATTGTTTTTGTGTATGTAGTAGAGGGTGTTCTTCTCTTCTAGTTCTTGCAAGATGCAGTGTTAGAGTACTAGTTTATTTCTGTATTTCTCAGTGTAGTTTTCTCCTGTAACTATTCCCTTTTTGTTTTTATTTATTTTTGAGAATGGGGTCTTGCTATATAGTTTAGGCTGGCCTTGAACTCACCTTGTAGCCCAAGCTGGCTGATTCTCTTGCCTCAGCCTCCTGAGTACTGCGATTACAGGTGGTGCATCATGTCTGGCTCCTTTATTTTGAGAAGGAAGAGTCTTTAAAGACACTTTTGTTTGGTATGTCTGAGAAAACCCCTGCGGGTATGCAAACAAGGGTTGACTTCTGTTTGAGGGTTGGAGTAGCAGGTGTGCTGGAGAAGGAGGCCACTGGGTCAGCCAAGACAAGCCATGCTGCCCCTGAGTTCTGGCCTTAGTGGCCTGGTGAGCCTGTGACATGTGCCAACAGTAAGTGACCTAGGCCCAGGCAGACACCTGTGCTTCCTGACAGCTACTGAGCCTCTGGTTTGCAGGCAACGTCTACTTCTGGTCCTTCAGAGCTTCCGAATTGCTCTTTCTCAGTGGCTTGGGGAATTCATGAAAGGAGACTTTTTACTATTGATATATTTACTGAGACAAGGTCTTGCTTTATAGCCAGGGCTGGCCCAGAACCCATGGCCATCCTCCTGCCTCAGCCTCCTGAGTGCTGAGTTACTGGCATGCAGCACCTCATCCCACTCAGGAGATACTTTTAGAACTAAGACTCCATTTGGCATAGGTTTCTTCTCTCACTGTTCTTTAGAGAGGTGGGGCCAGAGTTTCAGCATTTGATTTTGTTTTGTGGTGCTGGGATTGAACTCAGGGCTATGCCTGAGCTGGGCAGGTACTCTGCCCTGAGCTGCAACCCAGACTGCAAGTGGCAGCATCCGTGGCCGAAGCCAAGCACCAAGTAAACTGACCTGACCTGGGTTGTTAAGGGTGCCCAGGAAATGACCAGGGTCCTCTTAACCCCTTCTCTTCCTCCACTCTGCAATAAAACTAGTAAGGAAGAGTAGGAGGAGCATATTGAAATATGCAAGTAAATAAAATTCAGGGAAGAGTTTCTTTTTTTTTTTTGGTCTTTTTTGCAATACGGTTCAGGCAGCCTTGAACTCACTTTGTAGCCCAGGCTGGCCTTGAACTCGCAGTGATCCTCTTGCCTTAGTCTCCCAAGTGCTGAGATTACAGATGTGTGCCACCACACCTAGCTAAGAATTTCATAGATACTAAGTATGTAATATAAATGCCTTGCCTGTGGCCTTTCATTCCCTTTTTTTAAGATCGTGTGAAGAATTAGTGGAGTCCTTTCTCAAAGCCACACAAAAAATTTTTTTTAAAAGAGGGTATCTTAGTTACTTTTTACTGGTCGTTGAGACAAAATACCTGATGCCCAAAGTTGGGAAAGGAAAGGGTTATTTCTTACAGTTTTTGGAAGTTTTAGTCCATACTCAGCTGGCTCCAAGGCAGGGTGGCATGACAGGGCCACAGTTCATGGCGGCTGCAAACAGCAAGGTGGAAACCGGAAATATAAAGAGACACCTTCTTCCTGCCATTATATCACTAGCTCTACCCCTAGGCCAAGCGCTAGACAATGAACCAATCACAAATGCATAATGCAAAGGCAGGAGGCTTAGGGGCCACTGACATAAACCATGACATTGTGTGTTTTTATCTTTAAAGTAGTTAGAGTACAAGATACCTGCATTTACTTGTCCAAATAATATTAGCACAGACCTTTCTAAGATTTGTGTGAACTAAGAGAAATTAGTAATGTAATTACCTTAACTATCATATGTATGTAAAATATATTTATACATATATTTTTTAGCTTCTTACACTAGGGAGATGATATGATGTTTACACAAGTCTGATTTATTTCACTTGTGAGTATGCTCTTGAGTTGCATTCATTTACATATAAAAGTCTCAAGTTTATCATTCTTTATGGCTGAGTAGTTCTCTATTATATAAAAATACCATCTTTTTAAATCCATTCTTCAATTGATGGGCATTTAGGTTGTTTCCAAGATCTAGCTATTACAAATTGTGCTGCTGTAAACACGGGTGTGCATGGATGAAGTTTTGTTTTGTTTTGGTGCCGGGGATTGAACTCACGACTACGCGCTTGCAAGGCAGGCGCTTATGCCACTGAGCTAAATCCCCAGCCCCAAGGATGAAGTTTTTAATTCTTCTGAGAAGATATGCAGAAGGGGAATAGGTGGGTCAAATGGGACCTCCAATCCTAGTTTTTCAAGGAATCCCCACACTAATTTCCATGATGGTTGCACCAGTCTACACTCTCACCAACAGTGGGTTCCTTTTTCCCCCCACAGCCCTGTCAGCATTTGTTACTCGTAGATTTCTTAATGATACAGCCATTCTTTCTGGGGTGAGGTGGAGTCTCAGTGTTGTTTCAATTTTCATCTCTCTACTGACCAGTGATGTTGAACATTTTTTCATTTACTTATTTGCCATTTGTATTTCTTCATCTGAGAAATGTGTATTCATCTCATCTCAGATGCCGATTTTTGGATTGGGTCTTCAAATTTAGGTCTGATTTTTTTGAGTTCTTTCTATGGTCTTGATAGTAATCCTTTGTCTGAGGAACAGCTGGCAAACATGTTCTCCCACATTGTGGGTTGTCTCTTCACTGGTTTTGCTTTCTGTGCTTTTTTTTTTTTGAGACTGGGCCTTTTTAATAAGATGAGATCCTAGTTGTTGATTCTTTGTGATAGTTCCTTTATGATTGGGTTTTTATTCATAAAGTCTTTGCTTACACTGATGTCTTCAAGAGTTTTACCTATTCTTTTTTTCCCAGCAGATTTAATGTTTCTATTTTAATATTTAGATCTTTGATCCATTCTGAATTTAGTTTAGTGCATAGTGAAAGATATGGGTCCAGTTTTAGTCTTCAGCATGTGCAGAGCCATCTTTCCAGCACCATTTATTAAAGAGGCTTTTTTCCAGTGAATGTGTTTGGTGCCTTTGTCAAAGATAAGGTGTTTTAGTGTGTCTGGAGTTGTTTCTGCATTTTCTAATCTGTTCTACTAATCTTTGCTTATAATGGTTTTATTTACGAGATTCTTAAGCCAGAACTTGGGAGGCTGAGGCAGGAGCTCACAAGTGTGGGGCTAACCTGGGCTACATAGTGAGTTCAAGGCAGCCTGAACTACGTATGTATTTCAAAAAACCAAGAAAAGATAAAAGAAAAAGAAAAATTTGCCCAGAACTACGAAAGACAATATCATTCATAAAGTGTTGGACTTTTGGCTAAAAGACGTAATAGAAATATAAATTAACCTTGGCAGAACTGAATTCATTTAAAAAAAAAAAGTATTCTCTTTATTATGTCTTGAAAGGCCATTTGTTTGCCCAGTATATGATTTTGGAAGAATAAAGGAATTTTGGAAATTTGGATGTGTTTATATTGTTCAGTAGGAATTTCTTTGATTTTATAATCTATCAATTAAATTTCTGCCATTTGCAATGATCACTAACCTGGTACTGTTTTTCAGTATGTCCTGTCTGTCCTGAAATTCACCTACCCTACATTATTCCAAGGGTGAGTAACTTTTCTGCTTTTTGTATACATTTGTGGGAAATGTTCAGCCAACATTATTAAATATTTTTTGAAATAATTTTAATGACTGCATGGTTTATTATCAAGCAGACATACTGTGATTGATTTAGCTATACTATTAGAAGGAATTTAAATTGTGTCCCACTTTGGAGGCATAAAAACAACATTAGCCAGACATGGTAGGCCTAGGCGCCTGTAATCTCAGCACTCAGGAGGCTGAGACAGGAGGATGGTTGTGAGTTCGAGACCAGCTTGGGCTACAAAGTGAGCTCAAGGCCAGCCTGAACTGCATAGCAAGACCCTGTCTCAAAAAGACAACCCCTCCCCCCTGAAAAAAACCAAAAAATAACAGTATTATCAGCTACTTTTGTACTTAAATCTTCCAGTTTTCCCACTATTTCTGGAGGATGCAGTTTTACTGAAGAAATTTTGGTAAGGGAACATGAACTTTAGTATTTTTGAATACGAATAAATTGTTTTCCAAAAGTGTTTTACTAGTTTTCCCTGCCACCTGTCTGGATGTGAAAGTTTCTGTAATACTGTATTCAAACCATGACTGTTATTTTTTTCTTCCTGCCGATTTCAAGAGCAAACAATGACACATGATTTTTGTTTTACAATTTCTCGAATGATTCACAAGTATGCTTATGCCACTCTGTCTCGGTGGATTGTCTTTTAATGCCTTTTACACATTTATTTTCACTGAGGTTTTCGTATTTTTCTTATTGATGTAATACACTCTCTATTTTAATGAAGTTATCACTTGTCCATCATATTTGGGGGTTTCTTTCTTTTTTTCTTTTCTTTTTTTTTTTTTTTTGAGGCAGGGGGGTTCACCCTGAATCGAACTCACTGTGGTTCACTCTGGCATGGAACTCACTGTGGCGCCTGGGCTGGCCTTGATCTCAAGGCAACCCTCCTGCCTCCCGGGGGCTGAGACTGTAGGTGTACACCCCCATGCCTGGCTGCTGGAAATTTTTTTTGCAGTTTGCTCTTTGCCTTTTAGTTTATTTGTAATGATTTTGATAATGTATTGGCGAACACATTGTTTCTTTTTGTTGCTGCTTGGCAAGCAGCTCTGGGCTCTTTGTTCCCCATCACAATGTGATGAGGCCATTCGTCAATGTTTCATTAAAGCTTTGTTCAGTTTTAATCACTGTCAATTTATGTTAGGTGATGGCACAGGCTGAGGGAATCTTCCTTCCCTGAGTTAACCAGTTTATATGAGTTCCATTTATCATACGTCCTTCCTTTTGTCTTTGGGTTCTTAATCTCATAGACAGTCATTTTTTAAGGGTCTCTTTGGGTGTCCTTATTTGTCAACTTTTATGTGACAAAGGGGATTGTTTTAATTATTATGCCATATTTATATGCCATTTAAATATGTGGTAGAGCAAGTCATCCTCATTTTTCTACCTTTTTTACTGAATAGTGTTTTAACTGTTTTTTTTTTTTTTCTTTCCTAAGATAAAAGGGGTTGAATTCAGGGAGCTCCAGTTCCAACTCCATCCCTTTTTAATTTTTTACTTTTGAGGCAGAATCTTGGTTAGTTCTCCAGGCTGGTATCAGATTTGTGATTCTCCTGCCTCAGCCTCTTGTGTGTACAGAATAATGGTTGTGCACTGCCACATCTGGCGTCCTTCTTTTGCCATTGTGACAGACTTTTGGGGGGATGGTTTATAGCCCGTGCTGCCCCTGAACCTGCCGCGAGGGCAGGCTCTGGCGAGGGTGGCGCTTCTTGGCCCTGGCTCCTTGCGGCCGCTCTGGAAGGATCCACAGTTCAGTCAGCGGTGAGAACAGACCCTCGAGCTGTGAGGTTGAGAATGGACAATGTTGAGGGCTAAGCTAGCAGATGACGGATGATGGGGCACGGCCCTGGGCATCCGATGTTTGGGGTGATGCTGTGGGTGGGTACGCCAGGTTAGGGCCCTAGTGGAAGTGGGTGAGGATTGGGGAGCTCTGGGTGTGAGTGCTCTTATGGGGGACGTAAAAGCACCAGCATCCAGCCAGGTAGATGAGGGTGGAGGTAGCGTGGGGTGACCCCTGGGTTGGCGGATTAGGCACAGTAGGAGGGAGATGAGGTTGGGGGATCCCCTCAAGGGAACCCCTTCAGTGTGGTGTTGGGAGCTCATAGGACTTTCAGGTGGAGGATCTGGTAAGAATAGGAATTTATTTGAGGTTTTTGTTGTTTGTGTTTAAGGTGGGCTCTTGCTGTGTACTAGGCTTCAGACTTGGTGGCAGTCCTGCCTCAGCCTCCTGAATGCTGGAATTACAAGTGTTCGCCATCATACCTGGCTGGAAAAAACAGGGATCTGGAAGTCAGCAGGGCAGGGGCAGGGGCTGTAGGTGAGGTTGTTCAGGAAAAGAAGAGAAGAAAATATGGAAGCCAGTGATTTTCCAACAGCTGGGCTAGAGGGTGCAGCACAGACGCAGAAGGGGAAGTCGGAGAAACAGGAGCATGAGGGAGAGAGGAGAAAAAGGTTGTTAGAAGTGAGTATCGCACCAGGTGTGGTGTCTCCCACCTGTCATCCCAGCACTTGAGAGGCTGAGGCAGGAGGGTGAACACGAGTTAAAGGCCAGCCTGGGCTACACAGAGAAAGATGCAGTCTCAACAACACGCAAAAGAAAATAATTTTTTATTTTATTTATTTGTTTATCTTTTTCTTTTTTTGAGTCAGGGTCTTGCTATGTGGTTCAGGCTGGTCTTGAGCTCACTTTGTAGCCCAGGCTGGCCTCAAACTCACAACCATCCTCCTTCCTCAGCCTCCCGAGTGCTGGGATTATAGGCGTGCACCACCACACCAGGTGGAAATAATTTTTTTAAAGGCCCAAGAAACGCTGAATGTGTCTTCCGTGTAGACCCACAGGGCTGGGCAGGCGTGAGGCAGTGGCACTCACCACTCACCCACATTTGTCGTTTCCAGGTGGCAGGCACTTGTGGGCGGCCTTTTGCTGCATGTGTCGTGGAGATGGGGCTGGGTGGAGATCCACAGTGGCTCCAGGTACGTGGGCTCTCATCTGGGGGCCTGGGGTCATGGGATCGAGGCTCATACCCTTTGACCTGGATCCCTGACCCCTCCCTTATGGTGTCACACCCAGTATCACGAGGTGTCTGGGGGTTTGGGCTCTGTCTCCCCTTCTGATCTTGAGATTCAGTGATTTATAGAATAGTGCATTCCTGGTTAATCACGCCCTGTATTTTATGAATGCTAATTGACGTTTGAGTTACAATACCATATTAATTTGACTTTGTTTTAGGTCATACGATCACTATATATGCATGACTATATCAACTTTAACTTATTTTTGTAACTCTTTATTCTGAATTATTTGGTTATTTATTTTTGACACTAGGGAGCAAGGGTACTACCTCTGAGCCACCTCCCCAACCCTTTGTCATGTTTTGTTTTGAAATAGTGACTTGCTAGGTGGTACAGGCTGGCCTTGAACTTGTAGTTCTTCTACCTCAGCCTCCCAAATAGGTGGGATTACAGGCCTGTGCCAGCACACTCACTCTCTTCTTTCCTTCATTCCTTCCTTCCACTAAGGATTGAACCCAAGGCCTTTACACTGAGCTACATCCCCGGCCCTCTCTATTTTTTCAATTTTGAGACAGGGTCTTGTGAAGTCTCTAAATTGCCCAGGATGGTTTTGACTTTGGGATTCTCCCGCTTCAGCCTCTCACAGTGCTGGGATTACAGATGTGACACCACACCTAGTTCTTAAATCTTTCACTCCATCTTCTGGGCTTCATTAGGTGGCTTCATAGTCATACAGATGATGTCGCCTTAGTTCAACTTCTTGTCAGAGATCCCCATGTCTGGGTTTTTCTCGGACCTGTGATAACCACCAGCACCACTCAAGGTTTCCGGTCCCTGGCCCTGGGGAAGCGGTGCTGTTGGTGTGAGCAGAAGGAGCTGGCCATGGGCTGTTTGTCATGGCTGCTGAACCCCAGCTCTCCCAGGTTGCTGTGTGTTTGAGCAGAGACAGCAGAGGCTCAGCTCTGTTGAAAATGCAAACAACAGTGGGAAGACAGCCTGGGGTCCAGAGGTGATTGCAGAGTGGGGTTGTCATGGGGAGCTGGAGCGTTGGTCCCAAAGGGACCGTGGGCAGCATATACCACGGAGGACACAACTCCCAGAAGGCCCAGGTCCGCCTCGAGCCCCGAAGTGTGTGACACTGCAGAGGCGTGTCTGCTGTGTGCCACTGTCTCTCATTCATGTCACGCCCATGTTATACCCTGGCTCTACTGCATGACCTCACAGAGCCATTGTCCTCCCAGGATGTGTACTTGGTGACCACTTATTACCTTGTCCTGGACGACGCCCTTGAACCTGGTGTCACGGGAAGAACAGCCCTGGTTTATAGCCACAGCCTTGTCATATGGGCAGCGACTGCTGCTGAGCTGTGGCAGGAACCAGTGGTTTTTCCAGCAGGCGTCCGGTCCTGTGCTTCCCGCATGAAGGCACAAAGGGGTGCTGTGGCAGCTTCGCCCGCCTGCACACGCAGCAGTGGGGGGAAAGAGATGTGGCATTTTGAGTTCTCAAGCCAGGACTGAGGGTAGCCTCAGACATGACCCTCACTTCCTGTCTGCTGGGTTATGTGTTTACATGAGAATGCACCGGAAGTGATTGTTCAAAATGAGAAGAGACTGGAGCATTCAGGCTTTCCTTTAACTTGAGAAATTCTAAGTTAAAAAGTCTGTGCCACAGTTTCTTGAAGACCAGAGATTTCTAGGGTGAAGCAGAATTCTGCACCCCTTAATTTTCCATGAGAATCATTCCAGGCTGGCCAGGTGGTGCACACCTGAACACAGCACTCTGGAGGCTGCTGCAGGACGATCACTGTGAGGCCAGCCTTGGCCGGCCTAAAGTACCTCGCAAGACAAGACAAGACAAGACAAGACAACAACAAAAGACGCATTCCTGCAGAATCATAACAGCCATCTTCGTTGAAACCACCAAGTTAACTCAGCACTATTTGTAAAGCACTGGCTGATCAGTTATGGTCCGGATGGTGGTGAACCTTAATTTTTTCATAATTGATGATTTTTTTTAAGGGAGCCGGCCCATCTTCATCAAACCTGTTGTTGGTTGTAATTCCTCAAATGTGTCTTTGTATGCTGATATTTCATTTCGAGTTTGTAGTATGAAACATTATTTTTGTCCAGGGGAAATTTAGCACTCAACTGTTCCTCTGTTCTCTCCAGAGGAATGCTTCTGTAGAAAAAAAATTTTTTGAGACAGTCTTGTGCAGTAGTTCAGCTGACTTTTAACTCATTACATAACACAGGCTGGCCTTTAACTTGTAGTGATCCTCCTGCCTCAGTCTCCCCAGTGCTGGGCTTACAGGTGTGCACCACCACCTGGTATTTCTGTATGCTCAGAGAGAGGAAAAGGCAAGCACGAAAGTGCCTCGAAGGATGCATGAATGATTATGGGAGCTCATCGGTGCCCTGGCGCTGGGTCTAGCAGGGACTCCATGGAGCACTTCCACCTGGTCCAGCTGCTAGGAAGTTCTGGACTTGGGCTCTGTGCTGCTGAGTTCCGAATCTGGTCACTGAGTGGCTGGAGCGCGGGTCTCTAAGGCTTCCTGGGCGCTGCAGTCCTTTGCAGCTGGCTGTTGGTGTCAGCGCGGGAAGCGCAACAGAGGACAGTGACGTGCGTGGCTGTGGCCATGCTGTTCTCAGAGGCTGCAGGTGGGCTCTGGCCAGGCCACGGCTGGCTCACTCTTGCTCACTCTAACCTGTGGTCTGAGGACGGGGACGGATCTTCCCTGGGCCCTTGGGCTGAAGTAATATCAGGGCCGAACTTTTTCTTCCTCTTTCTGTCTGTCTTCTTTTTCTTTCTTTCTTTCTTTCTTTCTTTCTTTCTTTCTTTCTTTCTTTCTTTCTTTCTTTCTTTCTTTCGATAGAGTCTTGCTGTGTAGTTCAGGCTCGCTTTGAACTCACTATCACTGTTGCCTCAAACTTGCAGCAGTTTGCCTGCCTCAGCCTCCTGAGTGCTGGGATTGTAGGTGTGTATCACCACACCGGGCTAGGGTTGAACTTTGTCAAGGGAGTGTATGTGACCCTGTCTGAGTCAGAAGGAAAAATGAAGAACAAAGGAGAAAGGATTAAGGAAAGTCAGAAGGGAGAAGGGGGAGAAAGACCCTGGAGCACAGTCACCATTAGGAGGTAAGAATGAAGTCTAGGGCTTCTAGGTAATCAGAGAGTTAATGTACGGACAAGTCCTCTTAGCGAGAAGGAGGTGCTGCCAGTGTACCACTCAGGAATTACCACTGTGGGCAATGCCAAGGGCCACGTCGGACCTTGGTGTCTTGCACCTGTTATTTTCATGTGGGCCACTAGGTGTCGGTAGATCACAGGCTTTTCCAGAATTCCGCGTGGGGGGCCCTGGGGCTCATGAACAGAAACAGCGTCTGCGGGGAGCAGATGTTCTCTCAGTAATGCCTGCCCTATTTGAAAAACAAGTGATTTAATTTAATTAGCCTCCATCTCAGTAACAACACTTTTCTCATCCATGCCAACAGACTTCACTCCTTGCACAACGCTTTATTCACCAGGCTTCGAAGGGGTGGTAGGGTAGAGCTTCCATGCGAATAGAGACCCAGCTCGCTTCACACGAGAGACAGAAGCCGCATTTGTGCTCATGAATCAGTTACAGGAAAGGACAGGGCGCCCTAGTTTTCAAACCAGACCCTTGGCGAGAAATCCCTCAACATCAGGGTGGGCAGTTTCCAGCTAGGACTTGTGGAGACCCTGTCCTCATCCATCCATCCATCTGCCTATCTGTCTGTCTGTCTCTCCCTCCTTCCCCCTCCCCAGGGCCCCATAACTCCCCAGGCACCTGAGGTTCCACTGAGACCACCTCAGGTCTACATTGTCCTTCCTCCCCTGAGGCCGAACAGGGAACTGAGAGCAGAAACCAGAGCGAGGGCAGAGGCTGGTGAGCTGGGTAGGGTGGTGAGAGGCCTTACGGCTGCCCGCGTCGGGCCTTGGCTGCTTAGGGTCACCCAGCTCTGATCAGGAAGGAGGGTGGTCAGGGTCACCTCTCGGGAGGGTGGCTTTGTCACCAGTTATGAATGCAAACTTCAGTGCATGTGTCTTTGAACAGTGATCTGACCTCAGGGAATTTACCCTGAATATTGTGAAAATATCATGACTATGAAGACAAAATACAGTTAAGGATAATCACATAGCACTACCATAGTAAGAATGTAGGATTCATTTAAATGTCCAGCAATGGGCTGACATTATTTTTCATTGTTGTTTTGGGTTTTTTGAGACAGAGTCTCACTATGTAGTTCAGGCTGGCCTTGAACTTGCTATGTAACCCAGACAGGCTTCAAACTCACAGTGATCCTCCTGCCTCAGCCTCCTGACTGCTGGGATTACAGGCAGTATATTCATTTATTAATTGAGGATGACTTTTCTTGACATGGAAAGAGGCAAAGTTAAACAAATTATAAACAATATGTGCGAAGGGGGCCCGTGTTAATACATGTTCTCGTGGCCGCTCTTCAGTGGACATGGGCAAGGTAGTAAGAGTAGTTTTCTGTAGGTCATGGGCTTGTAACGGCCTTATTGTTCTCACTTAGATGTATTTTCAAAATTTTCTAGTATGAGTTGGTATTACTGTTTAATCAGAAAGATTATATTTTTATAGAAAACAATAACTTGCCTCCATTCTATGATTTTGTATGATTCTAACTTCACAGCTGTTGGAGATATTTTCTTTTTTTCAATGCCAGAGATCAGACCCCTGCTAGTCCAGGGCTGTACTGAGCTAAAGCCATACTCCTTGTGTGTTTGCTTTTAATATGATTACTTTGTTAGTTTTTTCCAGTTGAAATTGCTTTTATTTTTGTTCTTATGTAGACACACCTTATTATGTTTGTGTTATGGAATGATTCCTTTCATGAGACTTGGGACATGTACATAACATATCTTAATTCTTTTTACAGTACTCTGCTTTCCCTTTCCTCACTTTTCCTTTTTTAAATTTAAAAATCTTTAATCTTTTGAAACCGGGTCTTGCCATATAGTTCAGGCTGGCCTTACACCTACTATGTTACCCCGGGCGGCCTTCAAATTCAAGGGGATCCTCCTGCCTCAGCCTCCTTGGTGCTGAGATTACAGTGATGAGCCACCACTCCCTGTATAATTAGCTTCTTGTCATGATCATAGATTATAATGTGACTGTTGACAAATGTTTATTGAGTTTGAAATTGTTAGAAGCCACTATCAGGACCATTTTAAAGAGTCAGATAAAGAATGTAGGCATTATTTGCTCTTATGCCTGCCTTTTAAAGCCAAAAAGCTGTCAGTACCAGCATTCTGTTCAGGGCAGTCTCTGTAGAGCTTCAAAATAGCAGGGGAGGAAACACCACTGACCCAGAGGATTGTTCATACTGTATTACTCTAATGAGAGACTGGAAGTCGCATTAAGTTCCTAAAGTGACACATGGCAATTCATTCTGTGGATGTGAGCGTCTGCTGCGTCCCAGTGCTGCTCTGGGTGCTGGACGTGTGTGTGCCCCTGCATACCAGGGAGTGGCAGAAGGTAACAATACTTTATTATTGTCTGTTTTTTGAGACAGGGTCTTGCTATGTAGTTCAGGCTGACCTTGAACTCACTACACAGTCCAGGCTGGCCTCAAACTCTCAGCAGTCTGCCTGCCTCAGCCTCCCGAGTGCTGAGATTACATGTGTCACCACACCTAGCAGGTTGTTATTTTATACAAGATGGGTGAGGAAGACTCAGAGAAGGTGATGTTAGAGCAAAGATCTGCAGTCACACGAGTAGCCATGCAGCTCTGGCCAGAGGGTCCCTGGGACCAGGCACAGAAGCAAGCCAGAGGGACCAGCTCGTGTCATGATCAGCGGTGAGGCTGGAATGCGTTTTGATTCCCACTAGTGAATGGAAACCTCCATTCACTCAGAACCCGGAGATTTCAGGATCTGCTGTGCAGCGGCCCAGCCGCCATGAGCTTTTGTAGGCTGAATGCAGAGGGGAGAAGCCCCTTGCCTGGCTACAGGCCCTGTGGGCATGGTTCATGGGAGGGCCTTGCCTATGGAACCAGTGGGCTGGCTGGCTCTGACTGGCTGGGCTCAGGGTTTTTCGTTGTTATGCATTCAAGACAGGGATGTGCTGAGTGTGCAGACTAGCTTCAGACTCACAGAGACTGTCCTGTCTCAGCCTCTGGAGTGCTGAGATTATAACAGGTGTGTGCCACCATGTCAAGTTCAGCTTTTTTTTTTGTGGGGTTTGTTTGTAGTTTATTTTTCAGTCTGTTACCATAAAAGCCTTCAAGTTAAATAGTTTGGTTTGCTTATGTAAGAGCCCTAGGTACAGAGACAACCTCAGGCTACAGTTCCCTTATTGGCTTTAACACCACAGTGGTGACATTCTTTCTGTTGCGGTGCTTCTGTCCTGCTCCACCCTGATGACCAGCCATCTACTGAAAGAGAGGACTCAGCACAAGGACATTCGGGAACGCTGGCCACTCCTTCCAGCTGTTGGCGGAAGTCAGCTAGTTGCAGAAATGTTCCTTTGGGAAACAAAACAAATTGAACTCTTTTGCTTTTGAAACAGGGTCTGGTTTGTAGTTCAGACTGTCCTCGAACTCACTGTGTAGCCCAGGCTGGCCTTGAATCATGGCGATTCTCCTGCCTCGGCCTCCTGAGTGTGGGGATTCAGGTGTGTGCCGCCATGTCTAGCGACACAGCATACCTTGAAAAGACTGGGTAACCGTGTGGCTGTTGTGATGGTTCCTCTGCAGTCCCCAGAACCCGTGGGTTCCACCCTGGCTGGACGGAGGCTCCTAGAGTGTGAGGTGGTAATTTCATGCTTCCTGAAGACATGATTCTGTAAGAGCTTTCCAAGGGGCAAAAAACCCACAGGGAAACACTACCCTGGTTAGCTCCATCGTGGATTCGTCTGCACACCGTCCGGGCCCGGGAAGAATGGAACCCAGCTGTGGTGAGCGTTGCCTGTGCCGGCTTGAGCCTCCAGCACCAGGACAGCGCATCCAGCTGTGAACCCCAGCGACCTGAGGCCCACGCTGCTCTGCTGGTGGCTGCGAGCCCAGGCCTGTGCCCCAGGTGCTTTGAGCTGTGCTGCTGTCCCCACCCTGGCCTTTGCACATGCGGAGCTCATGCCTGGACCATTGTCAGCCTGCTGCCTCCATGGCAGGTTCCCTTCCACCTCTGTCCGCCCCTCAGACACACCACACTGCCACACCTGCTCGTCACCTGGTCCTCCCACACAGTAGTGACCAGAACCTTGGAATCTGAGGTGCTCAGTGGAGTGAGTGAAATCTCAGTCCATTCAGGCCGCTGTAACCCGGGCTGCAAGGCGTGCAGCCCACAGACGTTCATTCTTAGCGCTCGAGGCTGAAGGTCTGTGGTAGCAGGTTTGGGCCTGGTGCGGCCCACTTTGTGGCCGTGTCACTGCGTGGTACCACAGAGGGTACAACTCTCGGAGGTCCCGTTAGAAACATCCCAAACCGGCCACCTCTCCATAGCCGCGCCTTGGGGGTTAGGATTTCAGCGCGGACTTGGAGGGACACAAAGGTTTGTGAATCCCTGCGACAGTGTCTTACCAAACCTCAGAAGCGCCTAGTGCTGAGCAGTCAACAGTGAATACAAGGGGAAATGATGCTGGAGAAAACAGGTTTGACTGTTATCTTCAAAACTGAAAGACTGGATGCAGAGAGCATCAAACGTGCAGCGTATTTGATTGGAATTTTGCTCCCTGGGGGCCAGGGAACCATCCCCAGTTGTCCACTTGATGTCTTTGCTTCAGTGTCCACAAAACATGTCAAGCTCATAAGTTTTAAGACTCTGCCTAATTTCTCCCTATCGAACCCATTCCGGTTTCTGTGTTGTAGCGTCACCACAGCTCATCTCAGTTCACTGTCCCCCTGCAGCCACAGCCTCTTCCCAGCACGAGCCGCACCCTGTCCGTCTCCCGCTCCTGGGCCGTCCCTCCTTCTGCATAGGCCCCGCGGCCTCCATCCTGGCTGCCCTCGGCACTGGGCCTCTGCACCAGTAGGGTCTGCGTCTGCAGGGTTGGGGCCCTTGCATTGCTCTACCCATTTCTCCGTGCCTATTTGTACTTTGGCTTTCTCCTTCAACATCGCTTGCTTGCTAAAGGTGTCTAGTTTTTGCTGATAAGGTCCGGCGTAAAGGACTATAGCATAGTCCTTAGTCTGTTTGGTAACATCGTCCCTGTTGCATTTGATATTTCTTTTTATGAGTGAACCACACATAGTCACCCCATGAGACTGAGATGTATTAACAGTGTGGTTAGATGCTCCCTTACCTGACACCAACAGCAGCCAAACAGTGAGTGGGGCAAACCAGGGGCTCATCTGTCGAAACAGTCAGTCATTTAAACTTCAGTCATAGAAATGTGCATTATCTGCCCTTGCTTGGGTCAGGCTTTTCATCTGCACGTGGATTGTTGGCTGGTACTGCCCCGGGTCTTTTCTTACATAAACTACCCTTCAGGTGTATTCTGTGATTTTCAGTTGAAAAGTATATTCTTCAAAATGGAATGAGAACTTGTCCCTTTGAAGCCACATGCATGCAGAATCCTTAATTTTTAATTCTTTTTCCCTTATCTCTTGCACTTGCCTTGCCCACACCTGCTATGGCAGCAATTTTCCCATTCACTCATATTTATTATTACTTTTCTAAAGCCCAGAGGCACTGTACTGCTGAGCTACTTCTCCACCCCTTTTTCTTTCTTTTCATTTTGTACATTTTTGAAGCAGGGTCTCACTAAGTCACTAAGTTGCCCAGGGTGGACTTGAACTTGCAATCCTCCTGCCTCAGCCTTTAGTTATATGGCATATTCTCCGTAACATCTGTGGTGCTGTGCTTGGCTGTGCTAGAGAAAGGCAGCTTCTCACCCATGAGTACCAGGAGGGCCGAGGGACCCGCCACCACCCACGTCTCCCACAGGTGTCCAGAGTTCTGCTGTATGTGGTGCTTGGCCCCCGTGGCCATCAATCAGATGACTGTGGTCCACACGGCCCTGGTGTAGTAGGCCTGCATCCTGGTTCCACGTTTGGAGCTCACACAGCTACCTTGCTGTGTTTCCCAGAAGCCTCATGGGTTCAACTAGATCCCCATGTGGTTTTCCCAGTTGAAGTCACTTCTTTGTGTTTGAGGGCAGAGGGGTTAAGATACAAAATGTTCCCTCGCCTTGTTTTCCTTTCCTCGCGTCCGTGGCTGCTCACGTACTCATGTGTCTTGGAGAACACAGCTCAGCAGAATTTTCTTTGTTTATTTTAAGAGGGACTCAAGTGTAGATGTCTGGGACCTCCTGGCCTTACGTTCCCAAGTCCTGGCCTACTGCAGCCAGGCCAGCTGCTCCTGCGGCTGGTGCATCCCTTCTTCATGGATGCTCTGCCCGCACCATGTGCCCTGTGCCTTCCGGTGCCCAGCAGACGTGGCCCGTGCCCTGTCCTCTGGCACGCACAGGGTCTCAGCAGGAAGAGCTTGTCCTGGAGGAATAGCAGCTGGCTGAAGTCACCCTTGGCCCGTGGGGGCAAAGGCTGGCACTCCCCACTTCCTTGCTCTGTGCACCTTTGGTTGGGGACTCACACCTTACACACCTATCGCTGCAGCAGGGGTGGTAACAGCAGCATATTCCTTAGCTGATCAGCTGCCTTGTCTGCTGCCCGACTCCTCTTGGGCTTGGAGCTTGTGCATTTCCATGTCGGTATCTCCTGTGGCATTGTGAGGACCACTAGGGCCTAGTACTAAGGCAGGTGAAAAGCTAGGGCCGTGGAGCCAGGGGGACCTGAATTCAGATTCTGGCTTTGCCATTTCCAGCTGTTCTAATCACAGGCAAACTACTCAAAGTCTGTGCCTGGGTGTCCTTACGTGTGCAGTGGGGTCATAATGCTATGCCCCCGTGAACTCCCTAAGTGGGAAATGCACCAAGCAGGCCTAGCCTGTGGCCCTCAGGGGTAGCCTGGCCTGTTTCCCCTGTACTCCAGACCCTTGTGTCAGCCTGCCCTGGGCAGAGACAATCACAGGGTTTATTGAATGCGGGACTGAAAGTGAAAAACACCTGGCTGTGTGTTCATGGGATCATGAAGTCAGGGACTGGCTGTGTTGCCTTCCTCGTGTGATCCTGGGCAGGGCTGGAAAGATTCAGCGCCATGCCTCGTGGTCATAAGCACCTGGGGTCAACAGTGAAGCTGCTGCTAAGTCCTGCACCTGGGAGGTTGCTCTGGGTACTGCCTGTACACAGTGTGGAAGGTTCGAAGGTCTTACTGGGGCTAGACATTTTGAAGTGCCAGGTGAAGTTCTGATCTTGGGTAGAGGGCTTGCCCCCTGCCAATTATACAAACAAGCTTCTTTCTTTTTTTTCTGCCTTTCTGTCTTTTTTTTTTTTGAGACAGGGCTTTGCTGTGCAGTTCTGGTTGGCTTCAAATTTGTAGCCATCCTCCTGCCTTATCTGCCCTAGTGCTGGGATTATAGGCATGACCTCCATGCCTGACTTGAACTTTTAAAAATTCATTCTTTAAAAAAAGCCTTTAATTCTGTGGTTCTTTTTGCTGTGATTCTGTCTAGCTGTTTGCTATATCCCAGGTAAATAGCCTTTAAACAGTTTTACTGGCCCATTTAAAATCACCATCCTTGCTGGGGTGTCGTGGTGCATGCCTGTAATCCCAGCACTCAGGAGACTGAGGCAGGAGGATGCTAGAAGTGAGGCCAGCCTGGGCTACATAATGAGTTCAAGGTCAGCCTGAACTACATAGTGAGATCCTGTCTCAAAAAACCAACCAACCAGCCAACCAACAAAAAATCACCACCCTTGACAAGAATCAGTTGTGTCTTCTTTCCCAACCTGCAGCAAGGCCTCTTCCATTTCTAACTCTGAGGTCTGAGGTAAGAAGATCTCAAGTTTGAGCCCAGGCAACTAGCAACTGAGTAAAATCTTTCCTCAAAACAAAAGAAAGAGGTCCGGACTGGGAATTTAGCTCAGTGGCATAAGTGCCTGCCTGGCAAGCATGAGGTCTTGTGTTTGATCCCCAGTACAAAAAATGAAAAAAAAAAAAAGAAAAAAGAAAAAAAGAAAAGGCTGGTGACGTAACTGATGTAATGCTCGTGGCTCAATCTTCAGTACAAAATAAAAACAAAAAGAAAACAACCCACATCTCATTTAACAGGTACCTTAAGGATATTTAGACAACCTGTGCTGTTAGAATTGATGCTTGGGAGGGGGGGGTCAATGCCTCCAGCTTTATCTTTTTCAACATAAAGTAACAAAAACACTATGGCTCCTCCCCCTCTTTCAGATCTGATGTGCTGACGTGGCTTCCGGCCTCCATGCTGTTTGTGGGTATAATCTATGCCGGGTCCAGGGCCTTGTCCAGACTGGTAAGTGTTAGGGGTTGGAGGTTGCCCCTCCCTCTTCTTCCCCTTTGCTTTTAACTCACTGCTCCTGGGAGTAGCGAATGGAGGGCAAAGCTTTATTACTCGTTAAACTAGGCTGGACAGCAAGTCTTGGGGCAACATGGGATGTTTCCCCCACTTTTATGAAGATAAGTAGGAAACTAGGCAGGGCCATGTGCCAGTTAACATCAGTGGTCTTAACTTAATCTTAATCAGTGGTCTTAATCTTAACCTTGATTGGTTAAGAGGCTTCTGGCAGGATGCTAGATAATGGCGCAATGCACTCACCACTGACATCTGTAGCTGAACATTCTGTGATGATGTTGGATCCAGGTGACAAAGGCAGGTCCCTGGGGCACGTGTCTGGTTGGAGGGTGTAACTCACCGGTGTCTGCTCCTGTGCTCTGTTGCCTGGCTGCCCCTGCCACACCAGCCTGCCCTAATGTTCCTGCTTTGGAGCTTGCTCACCATGGACTGAGCCCTCTGAAGCCATAAGCCGGTTAACCCATTTCCTCCTGTAAGTCGTGGCTTTTGGTTGTTTGATCCCAGCAGTGGGAAAGCCGACCAGTACAGGCCAGCTTGTCTCACAGGTGGAGCTACACTGATGGAGAAGCAGAAGCAGTGGGTTTCAGAGCCTGCCAGGAACAGGTTCTGCTTGCGCAGCCTCCCCCCACCCACCCAGGAAAGCCAGCTCCCCTTCCCCACCGCAGGCAGCCACGGGATGCTGGGGAGGACTCAGCCTGTTCCTCCTTCTGACCGTTGGTAGTGCGGGCCGTGATGCTGGGCTCGGAGCTTACTCTCAGCACCCGGGGCTGCTGTAAAAGAAGTTGTCCCTCCATCTTCCCTCTTCTTATCCCCAGGCTTGAGCTTCTCAAATGTAGGGACTAAAGAACAAAGCTGTTTCCAGATAACATTAGTTAGAATTTCAAACATTGCTATTTTGCCATCAGAAGAGAATCCGTTCAAACCACCTCTGCCGGAAGCTGGCCTCCTTCCTTTCTCGTACCCTGCCTGTGGACTGGCTCTTATCTCGAGAAAATGTTCTGCATTCTGACTTCTGGAAAAATGCAGAACTTGCAAAATAATTCCATCTGTTTAGAGTGTCTGTGTTATGTTAGTCTCTGAGATCCCAGATAGAAAAACAGTACAAACAAACAAAACCCACCTAACTGGCTAACAGTGTTATTGTTCCAGCAACTCCAGGGTTGCAAAATAGCACCAGGAATGTAATTTCGTAACAAAATCACTATTTCCCCCTGTGATTCATAAACTGGAGAGGTGGGACGGCAAGTACAGAGGGGGAAGCGTGCTGGGTGGGCGGGGAACTGACCTGTGGAGCTGCTGGTGTTCCGTTTGGCACCCAGCTGGCACTGTCACATGGGGCTGGGCTTCTGGTGCCTCAGGCCCCTTTGAATCTGCTGCTGCCCTTTCACCCTTTGGCCTGCAAGGGGCATTTCTACTCTAAAGTGCAGAGTAGTGTATAGGATTTGCCAAAACAATGTGTTGCTTAGAGGCTTTACAGTTTCTTCTAGAGACTGCTTTTTTTTTTCTTTTAGAGACAAGGTTCCCCTATGTGGTTCAGGCTGACCATGAACCCACTTTGTGCCCAGGCTGGCCTTGAATTTGCTGTGACCCTTCTACCTCAGCTTCCTGAGTGCTGGGATTATAGGCATATACAACCATGCCCCGCTCCTTTATATTTTTTTTCTGTGATTCTCACAGCCCTCGGACCTGTGACGGGTGGAGAAGGCAGATGCCAGTCACTTAGTGCAAGAAGAGATGTGGGTGTCTTTCGAACCAGCCTGTCATCTGGGGTAGTGGCAGCTCTTCAGACTCCTCACTTACACCTTTACAGATTTGTTTAAGGACCAGTGCAAATGGATTTTTTTTAGTGAACCCAGAGTATCATTGTTGTGTGTAACTTTGTAATCTCGTGACTGCATGTGTTAAAAAGCACATGGACTCCTCTAAGCAGGTGGGGTTTACTAGTTTGTATAATAAAAAGTTGTAGAGTGAACAGCTTGATCCAGAGGTCTTACCAACATACTCAGAATCCATTTTCTTTCTGGGTAAGGTGGTGTACACCTGTAATCCCTGCATTCTGGGAGGCTGAGGCAGGAGGATCACAGGTTAGAGCCTGGTCTGACTATCTTAGGGCTGAGGATGTAGCCCAAGGCCAAGATCCAGTGTTTAGTCCTGTTTCTCTCTTCGTCTCTTAGTTCTGTTCTCAGGCTTCTACCGCTCACAGCCAGGGCCTCCCCTCTCAGGCTGCGGCTTCATACCTTTGGTGAAGTCCATCTTCTCCTGCATGAGTCACCGGCTCAATCAGGGCCACTGCCTGTCCCAGACCTGAAAATGCCATGAGGGTGGGCTGTGTTGATTGGCCAGCCTGGGGACTGGTTCGCCTGTCCCTCCAGGGTGCTCAGAGAAACTCAGAACCCTGATTGTCCAGCTGAGGCCACTCAGCGTCCTGCCTGAACCTCAGGACAGGAAAAAGCTGTGGTGGATTCTCACCAATGAGGTTCCTTACCAAAATGAGTGACGCTGGCACTAGGTGGCCCAGACCTCTCAAATGTCCATCCCATGTGTCAATGCAGATGGGGCTTCTTAAGCACAATGTGATCACAGGGGTGTTGGCCTTTGACCTCTTTGTACCCAGATGGACAGCACTAACCACACTGTTCAGTTAAGCTTTCTTTTTTTTTTTTTTTCCTCTGCAAGGCTGTTGGGAGAAGGAAGCGGACCCTGATTTACATACTAGGCTGAGTTACTTATCTGCTCGTCAACCAGCGGTTGAGCGGCCTTGAGCTCCCCGGCAAGGAGGAGCTGGTCAGTTCAGACTCTGAGCAGAGGGAGCTGACCCACACTGCACATACCCAGTTAGAGAGGCAGGAGGGAGAGGGGGACAGAAGGAGGAGGAGGAAGAGGAGGAGGAGATACTTACTGCCGTTTTCTAGTTAAAGGACTTAGCCCAGCATCTCTCTTTTGTTTTTGGAGACCTTTGTTGTTACATAGCTGCTCAGGAATTCCCAGGGTGAGTGAACACCGGGCGCTGCTCACTTGCACAGTTTGTGTTGGATAGAAAACAGGCAGCAGTAGGCTGCCACCGCCAAGCTGTCCCTGAGCGCCAAGCTGTTCCTGAGCGGTCTGTAAAAGGGTTGGGGAGGCTCCCTTACCCCCTGTAGGTGCATTGTCATGCAGAACACTCCCAGGTAGTTCCACTGTGTAAAGGCCCCCTTGAAGTTCTGTCCTCCCATGTGCTTGCTGCTCTGGGAGGAAGCTGAGCGTGAGCAGAACTCTGCAATGGCCCTTCGGGGAAGAGTTCTTTTCATTTCAAACCCAAAATGGAGAGAGAGGGTAAGGAGATGATTCTTGCAGCTATCCATTCAGCAACTGTTTCTTTGCCGTCTCCTGCATGCTGGGGGCTTAAAGGCAAACAAGCGCTGGCCCCTGACCTTGAGGATCTGGAGAGGACGGGGCAGTGAGGGACGCAATGCCCCTGGGGACAGCTACCGTGAGTAGGAAGGGCTCAGTGTGTGCCAGGTGCTTTCTCTTGCCGGTCCTGATGACAATGAGGTTGGATTCACCATTCCTCCTGCACAGGCTGGGCGGGCTTGCCTGTGACCCATGCTGTACACTCACGGTGTGAGGGTCAGACTTCCGACAGTACCGTTGTTACCAGGTCCTGGGCGCTGTGGGCTCCCTCTAGAGATTGGTTTCCAGGTTTGTGTTATCCTAATCAAAGAGTGGGACAAGCCAGGTGCAAAAGGTAGTGAAGTTTTACATTTAGTAAAGGAAAATAAGTGCACTCCACAGAATGGGAGTGGCTCGCTGAGAAAGAGGGGCACTATGACCGTAAGGTTAATAGCCAGTGTCTTTTTATCTCCCATCTTTCAGGCTGACCTCAGATCTAAGTTGTCATATCAGAAACTTGCTTGATCTTGTGGCAGGAGAGTTGAAAATAGCATTTTCTGATTGGTCCCAGACTCAGGGCTTGGGAGCTATTTTATTTTTCTACATGTGTCCTGGATCTCCATGATTGACAAGGCACAGCCACTTGCCCAGCCAGCTGGCCACACCCTAATCACCCGCCTCACAATTTTGATGGGTCCTTATTACTGGTGATAAATTCCTGACACCAGAGGCCTTCTAAACCTGGCAAGATTGCCTCAACCTTTGCTTGCAAGAGTCTGGGACAGATGTGCAAATTCCCACAAGTGGCCTGCTTGTGAACAGCCGTGCGGTGCTGCTGCTGCTCAAACCACGCCATGTTCTTGCTTAAGGAAAGCCAGTGCCAGGGGATCTGCTGATCCGGATGAAGGCACCTTGACAGGACTGGAATTGCTTTTCCCTCTTCACTTGGTCCTCTGAAACTGTTTGCCATGGTTTCTCTCTACATACGAGCACAGCATTCACAAAACATTGTGGGTGGTTGTGAGACGGAGGGAGGCATTGGTGAGGCTAGTTAAACTCGTGTGGAATGAATTCCTCAGCAAACCAAACTGAATTTGTGGACTTCCCTCTCTTTGGTTCCAATATCACATAAAGGCACTGGGGTCCCCAAAGGAAAAGAACATACGTGTTGGTGAGCAAGAAGACTCTGCCCCATCCTTCCTGTTACCCCTCCCTGAAGCAAGCAGCTCTCCTCTTTCACAGTTTCTTACCAAGATGACTTAACCAGGATTACTTTTTTAAATGTGGCTGGGTAGCTGTACAGTAAACCCCTCTCAAGATTTTAATTATTTTCTTCATCTGAAAATATTTCCCCAGGAGCCTTATTAAAATTGGACCTTAGGGAGAAAGTATTCGATTGGAGAGTGATTTCTTGGCTATGATACCAAAGGCACAGGAATAAAAGTAAAAACAGACTAACTGGGTTTCATCAAAGGAAAAATTGTGGTGCATCAAATGACACTATCAACAAAGGAGGCATCCTGTAGAGTAAGAGAAAATGTTTGCAAATCATTGACCTGATAAGAGATTAATGTGCAGACTGTAAGAATTCTGAAAACTCAACAGCAAAAACCTAAATAAATATCATTCAAAAATGGACAGAGAACTCAAATAGATATTTCTCTAAAGATCGTACATAATGGCCATGAAAAGCTGCTCAGCAGCATTAATCATTAGGAAATTGCACATTAATTTCCTAATGCGACCACTCTGTGCCCATAGGGTGGCTGTGACCATAACAAGTCGTGTTGGTAAGGATGTAGACAAGTCGGAAACCTCGTGCACTGCTGTTGGAAAAGTCAGATTGGATCGCTGCCATGGGAAATAGCATGATGGTTCCTAAAAGGATTAAAAATAGAATTGTCACACGTTTTTTTAGTGTGGGTGTTGGGGTGCCAGGGAATAGGTTTCCACGTTCTTGTGTGTAGTCAACAAAGAATTGGACAGTTTGTAATGGTAAGGGAAAAGCAGTTAAGTTTAATGAAGCTTAAAGGATGACGTTATGCTCAGCAGAAAGGAAAATGGCAGGGCTTAAAATGTATGCCCAGTTTAGTGTCTATGTCACTGGATCCTTCAGAACATGATTGACGTGATTGACAAGGGGCTGAGTCCTATCAGTTGTATCCGCTGCTCATGTCCCTTCCCACTCTGTTATAATCAGATGCATGAGATGCAGTCCATATGTATAAACTTGGTAATGAGCTCTGAGTGAAGAAAGGTCATATTAGGTCATGCCAGCAGGTCTAGCATGGATGCATCCTGGTTTGGGACATTGGACTTTCCAGGGGTCTATGTTATTCTTATTTTTGCTTCTAGATAGTGAACCTTAAGATAAAGGTCAGGAGGGTTGGCCCTGGGGCACTGCCCAGTTTCAGAAAAGTAGAGGGGACCTATGCCATCACCCCAACTGTACTATGTGTATTAATTCTGCTTTTGGGTATATATCCCCCCAGAGAACTGAAAATGGGGTTGTGAAGGGAGGTTTGTGTGTCCTTGTTCATTTGACTATTATTCCCAACAGCCAGGAGGTGAAAACACCCCAAGCATCCACCAGAGGATAAATGGATAAACAGTATGCAGTGTACACATGCAGTGATGCATTATCAGCCCTAAAAAGGAAGGAAACCCTGTCACATGCAACAGGGTGGGTAAAGTCACAAATGGGCAAATACCCATTGGGAATTCCACCTACACAGAATACCAAATGGGAATTCCACCTACACAGAATACTGAAAGTAGTTAATTTGGGGGGATAGAAATAGAATGGTACTCACGAGGGGCTAGAGGAGAGACTGGAGAGTTAGTGTTTAATGGGCACAGAGTTTCAGTTTTGCAAGATGAGGAGAGTTTTGGACATAATTGGTGCTGATGATGGCGCAAGGATGTGAAAGCATTTAATGCTGCTGAGCTGTGCACTTGAGAACAGTTAAAATAGGGGCTACAGTTGCAGCTCAGTATGCAAAGGCTCTGGGTTCAATGTCCAGCACCAAAAGAGGAGGAGGAGGAGAGGAAAGAGGAGGAAAAAGATGTTAAAGTGATAAATTTTATTTTATGTGTGTTTTACCACAATTTTTAAAAAGAAAAAAGGAAACAGTACCAGCAGGACTTTTCTTGGAGGATTCTATGGAAAAGCAGAGGTGGTAATGTATTTTCACTTGGTTCATTCAGAACTCCTTTGGGCTGCTGTGGGACACACAGTAGTTAGCGTAGCTCAATTCTTTTTTATGCAGTTGGGTAAAAGTGCAAGAAAGGGCTGGGAATTTAGCTTAGCAGCATAAGCACCTGTCTGGCAAGTGCGAGGTTATGAGTTCAATCCCCAGTACCAAAAAAAACAAAAAAAAAAAAAAAAAAAAAAAAAGTTCGCTGAGACCAGGCAAATCTGCCCACTGCTGTGACCCAGGCATTTGTGCCTTCTGAGACCTTTTCTATTTCCACATATGTCTCTAAGATCTGCATTTGCCAAATTGCAGGAGCTTCTGGTGTTTTTTATACAAGGCTCCTAACACAGTCTACTATTTGATGTGATGTATGGAGGACAGAGATGACCTCCGGGCTGTAGTGGAGATGCACTGGGAGAGGGCAGTCAACTCCTCTGCCCTGGAGGAGTTTGCCATCCACCAGCAGAATAATAAAAAGTAATGCAAATAAACACTTAAAATATTTCATGTAAATCACTGTCTGAATATTCATATTACACAATATGCATATTCAAATAGCTCACCATCTTCCAGAGGATGCATGGTAGCTTATAAAATAATTAGGATTGAAACAAGGTCAGTATTTTTATGAACAAGATTTTAGAAAAAATATTGGTAAAGAGCAGATGAGACCACAGAGAGATTTAGTGCATAGAAATGTGTACTGTAATGTCTCAGTTATTTTCTCATTGCTGTGACAAAATACCTGATACTCAAAGTTAAAGGAGGAAAGTTTTATTTCAGCTCACAGTTTGTAGAGGTTTCAGTCAGTAGGTCCAAGGGAGTGTGGCATGGCAGAGGGGGATTGCAGAGGAGAACTAGTCCAGGGCAGGGCAGGCAGAAGGCAGCAGGCAACAGGCAGCAGCAGTAAGCTTCCCTTCCCTTCCCTTTCATTCCATTTGGCTACAGACCTTTTGAGTGATACTGCCTATGCCCAGGGTGGGGCTTCTTGTTCCCCCAGAACTATGACAAACCAATTAGTGGACTAATCTAGTACCACACACTTTTGATCCCAGTATCACACCCCTAATCCATGTTCACACACCCTAGATCCAGCCATCTCTCCAGAGTTCCACCTATGAACACATGAGGCTTTGGGGTGACATCTAGATACAAGCCATAACAACCTCACAACATAGATACAGTTGGGGCTTGATTTCGGTTCTCAGCTTTCTGCAGTGAGATGAAAATTTGCAAGACTTTCAGTGTTTGGAAGATCAGAGCAGGGCTATTGCTGGAGAAGGGCAAAGCTCTTGGTTGTTGCCAGCCTGAAGAGAAGTTTTCCAGGGTCCTCCTGAAGGGTAGACTTGGAGTCTCCACGGGGCAGGTGCTCAGTAACATTCTTGTACAAACACTGTCTAGGGTGCTTAGTGCACTTGGAGTCAGTTCTCCAGGGTAAGCACGCAGACTTTGGTTATCTGATCTGTTAGGGTGGGCAGATGTGCTTCTAATGGTAGCTTGCATCATGCTTTTGATACAGTTAACAGTCCAAGGTTGCTTTCTGTGATGAGGGCCTGGACCACAGTTATTCTATATTACAGATTTAGGTCAAACCCACACAATTTGAAAATCACTCAATGAAAAGAGGAGATTGTAATTCTTTTATAAAAATTAACAGGCAGACCTGTTGGGGGACTTGTGTGTGACTCAGAGCAGCTGCACCTCTGCAGGGGGCCCAGGGCTGTGCTCTGGGTGAGGTCAGGGTTTCCAGACCGCACTGTTCTTGGTCAGTTCCAGCACCTCAACAGATAGCAGTGGAGCCTAACAAGTTCCCTTCTGGGAAATGCAGGCACGATGAAGTAACTCTCAGTCGTAGTGACTAATTGGTTTCTCTTCATAGCCAAGAAAAAAAGTTCGCTGATACATGAATGAAATGCTGAATTTTAGGGACTGGACTCTAAAGGAAAAATTAGCTGTCAGCTGTGTCCCTAAGTGATAAAATAAACTGGGGTTTGGTCAATCACATTTCTGCTGACTGTAAGTGATGATTCGGACTCTGGAGGTCCACGTTGGGCCACTTTTCCTGATGGAAGACGAAGGACCTCTCCTTGAGGCCTTCCCTATGGTCTGGACATTGTACAGTGGTGACGAACTTGTGGCAAGTGGATGTTTGTTATCATTGAAAGCTCTTGAAGGTTCGCCATCACTAGTATAGAAGAGCAAACCTGTTTTCCTGTTTTCTTTGGCATCAAGTCATTATATCACCTGAGAGTGGTTTGAGTTAAGCAACAGGTTAAAAAATAAAATCCACATCTTTATCCATTCATCAGTTGATGGCCATTTGAGCAAGGGAGTACTACTCAACCAAAAAGAAGGGTAAACCTGAGACAGTTCTAGGTAAGTGGATGTAACTAGAGACCATACTCTGAAGTGACATCAAGCAGACACAACTGTAAATATTGCATTGCTTCTCTGGTGTGAAAAGCTGAAAGTATAAATAAGGATCGAAATGTATAATAGAAATTGTGAACTAGGAAGAAATTGTTCAAACGGGAAGAGTTTCACTAGGGAGGATGGAGAGGAAAGGAAGGGAGGGAAAAGAAAAACACAGAAGGGAAAAATAGAAACAAAGCTTTTGTAAATAAGGAGGGGAAGAGGGATTGAAGGGAGAGTGGAAGGGGAATGGGGAAAAAATTAAGATAGCATGTACAGAAACAAACTCCCTATGATGAATGTGATTATTATGTATATATAAGTTGTACCAATAAACTTAATTAAAAAATAATTTAAAAAAATAAAGTGCTGTTTGTAATTGAACAACAACAAAAAAAGAAGCTGGTTAAAAAAAGAACCAGAGCACTTCCTCAGTTTTCTCATCTCTGCAGTGGGGGTGTTAGTAGTATCTGTCTCGTAGAGTTACCATGAAGGTTAACTGTGTGAAAGTAGAAATGGTGAAAGTAGTACTTAATGTATTGTACTACTATTTTTAACTGCTGTTGCTTAGATTTAAATTTTTTGTTTATTTTTAGATTTTTTTTTTTTGTTACCGGGGATCAAAACTCACTACCTCACGCTTGCCAGGCAGGCGCTTAAGCCACTGAACTAAATCCCCGGCCCTATAATTTTTTTTTGATTTAACAAAAAGAAGTCCCGTCCATTGGTGCTCCCCCACCAGCCCCCCCATCCCTGCCGAAGCCTACGAAGCTAGGGGTGGCAGGGAGCGTGGAAGGGCTGGGTGAAGTATGCTGTGGGTCTGTGACTGGCCTGGATGAAACCCACAGGCTGTGTAACCAGCTTGCACTAAAACTCCGTAAGGACAATGAAGAGCAGGTGTCCAGGGGATCCGGGCACTCAGGCATCTCCTGGGCGGTGTCAGGTTGCTCACGCCGGGATTCCTGCTCTGACCACGGTTCATAAACTCGAGAGCGTTCAGCTTCCTTGAAGTCTAGACTGAGGCTTTAGGGTTTCCTAATCTCAGTCCTAAATCTGATCTCATTACTGAGCTTATGGCCAGTGAGGCGAAAGCCATTTTAATTAAGTTGTAATTTGATAAGCTCCAAGTCACCCTCTCGTCCTCACTTTCATGTGCTCCCAGACTCTGTCCCCTCAAGTCAAAGATGGTGAGTACTGAAGAGCTGAACCTGACTGTCAAGCAAGCGCCTGAGGAATGGAGCCAGCTTTGAAAACATCGCTGCAGGTGTGGTGGCACACGCCTGTGATCCCAGCAGGAGGGGACCAAGGCAGGAGGATCACTGTGAGTTTGAGGCCAGCCTGCTGTGTGTTAGCGAGTTCGAGGTTAGCCTACACTCCATAGCGAGACCTTGTCTCAAAAAAACAAAAAGTAAAAAAAGGGGAGATCGCTCCCCTTGAACAGCTTTAAAACATACGACAATAAAAGTTTCAGATAAAAAGGACAGAACCAGGCAAGGTGGTGTATGCCTGTGACCTCAGCACTCGGGAGACTGGAACGAGGAAGGTCTCCACAAGTTCAAGGCCAGCTTGGACTACATTTTTGAGACCCGGTGTCAAGTAAAATAAAATAAATTTAAAAATAAAGAGGACAGGAGATAGATGAAAGGGACTAAATAAAGTGTGATTTTAGAAGAGCTAAAAGAAAAATGTGAGTTGAACTTCTTGTGCGTGTGTTGGAGATCAAACCCAGGGGCTGGCACACGCTAATTAAGTGCCAGATCCCCAAGCCACATTTCCAGCCCTGAACTTAGTGAAAGATAAAGGCAGAAAATACTTTTTAAGAAAGGCAAGAAAAATGTACCACAAGAATTAAAAAAACAATACAAGGTGAAACCGGGTTGAAACAGCAGAGCTGCAAAGTTTGAGAACTTTAAAGAGCAAAGTAAAGCTGTGCTTCCTCCATGAAAATAAAGAACGACTGCAGTGAGGTGTGGTGCCGGCCTGAGATCTCAGCCCTGGGAGTCTGAGGCGGGAGGAGGACTGCAAGCTTGCACTAAATTGTCAGCCTGGACAATTTAGTGACTTAGTAAGACCCTGTCTCAAAATTTAAAAAAACAAAAAGGCCAGGAATGGAGCTCAGTGCAAAGGCCCTGGGTTCAGTCTCCAGTATGTAAATCAATCAATCAATCAGTCAGTCAATCAATACATCATAATCCATAGCAGGGCCTCTAAACCATTTGGACCATCTTCCCAGGCTGGTCCTCACCCATGGGAGAGCCCAGGTTGCCAGTTAATGATGAATTCTTTAGGGCCGGATCCCAAAGGCACCGACCTCACCCCCATCTCTGTCCTTCCACCCAGCAGCCAAAGCAGGTAGTGTTGCTGTCCCCATACTTTGGGGAGGGAACCACAGTAAGGGTAGTGCCTGCCTCTACCAGCAGACGGAGGAGCCGGGGCTGGGAGCCCAGGCCGATATAAAACCTTACTCTTATCCCTCCACCCCCACCTTCTCTAGTGCTAGTTTTACAATCCAGGGCCTTGTGCATACTAGGCAAGTGCTCTGCCACTGAACTACACTCTTTTATTTATTTATTGTTTTATTCTACTTTTGAGATGGTATCTGTCTAAAAAACAGGCTGGCATTGAAGGCACAGCCCAAAATGGTCTCAAAATTATGATTCTCCTGCCTCAGTTTCCTGAGTGCTGGGATTACAGGTGTGTGCCACCATACCCAGCTTAGTTTTTTACTATTCTTTTTTGAATCAGTCACTAAATTGCCCAGGCTGGCTCAAACTCCTGCCTCAGCCTCCTTGGTAGCTGGGATTACTGGCATATGCCATCATGCCTGGCTCAGTGCTCTTGATCTTTTTTTGCCTTCCAGGAAACATCTTTATGGCATCAGCAATGAGGATGATAACAGCACCCCTTGTCCCTTTATCCTCCTCCATCACCTTGCCTAGATTACCTGTCTATCAGGAAGGACCACTGTTGTGAGCTAATGTACAGTTGGCAGTACTTTCATATCCTGTAACCCACTGGGGTGTTCCATTTTTGGGTATCCCTTTTTTTTGTGCAAAGTTGGTCTCAAGTTATCCAAATGTTTACCTCAGTCTCAGTTCCTAAATATGTCATAAAAGTGGCTACCTTTCTCTGTTGTCACATCTGCTGAGTTGAGGCCACCATCTGGTCACTTCGTATGTTTCCTGTGACTGCAGTAGATGACCATGTACTTGGCTAAAAACCATGGAGATGCATCCCTCGAAGTTCTGGGTGCCAGGCATTGCATGGCTTGTGGCCGCATCACTTAGGGGCTATGGGACAACCAAAGTCATTTTCCTACCTCGAGACCCTCTGTTCACTCACATTTGCAGTGACCTCTTTCTTCCATCTGAGGTAACCTGGGCAGGCCTCAAGGGTTAAGCCGTGGCATCTTTGAGAGCCATTTTTGGCCTGTGACACTCCTAGACATGTGACCATGTCTGCCTCCTTTGTGCTCACAGGTCTTGGTCGGCCTCAAAGCCCCTCGGTGGCTCTGTCCCCATTCCTGGATGCACCTGTGGCTACCTCTGGCTTCTTTCCATCTCCCTTCTTTGCTGTTTCCATCATAGTCTCCTCCCGTTCTTTGGGGGAGTTTCATTTGCTCTCCCTGGCCACAGGGCCCGTTGCCTGGGACACCTACCACTACCTTTTCCTTCTCCCCTGGGCTTTGGCCTATACCACCACAAAGGTGGCTTCTCCCCGGGTGGGTCTGAGCTCCCAGCAGGCTCCTTGGCATCACCATCTAATTCACAGATGTATCCCCTGCCCTGGCACCATGCCAGTCACCCATGAGGTGCCTAATGTCTGTGGATGGGAAAACTCATAGGGCAGAGCCTTGATGTCTACTCTGCCAAGAAAAATGCTACCACAAAGAGCGCCCACCCATCTAGAAAGGTCTTTGCAGGGGAGATTGTGAGTTCTTAAGTTCCCCCAGATGTTTATGTTAAGCAGAAGCCAACAGCCGGGTAACCACAAAATTGGAGAAAATATTTTCAGGCGTATTCTATTTTCTTTCAGGATGTGCCTGTGTTTTTCATTCTGCACAACGTAGCTGAAGTTATCATCTGGGGGTACCAGAAGTGTTTTTGGAAAGAGGTAAATGATCTCAAAATGCTAGTTTCACTTCCCTGGCTTAAAATTTCAGAGAACCACTTTCCTTTGGATGTCCCAGTGAGTATCTGTTCCTGCCACCAATTTCTAGCTGAGACTGCCTGACAGTGCACACCGATTTCAGGGAACCTGGATTTGACATTGCTCAGTTGACCAGACATGTGTGGTAACTCTTTATACTGGGAACACAGCTCCATGACTCCAGGCTGGGCTGGGCTGCACCTGGGAGGCAGAGGAATCTACTGCAGGCGTGGCGTCAGGCCCCCACGTCTGTCGTAGGCTGGCTGCTGGCTGGCTGGCTGGCTGGCTGGCTGGCTGGCTTGCTTGCTTTCTTTCTCTCATCTTTTTGAGATAGGGTTTCATTACAGGCTGGCCTTGAACTCACTGTGTAGCCCAGGCTGATCTTGAGCTCACACTGATGCTCCTGTCTCAGCCTCTTAAGTGCTAGGGTTACAGGTGTACAGCACCACACCCAGCATTTTTTTCTGTGTCTTAATCCCCTGGAAGGCACCACACTTCTGCACATGCGTATTTTGTGCAAGAACATGGATGTCTTTACACACTCAGCAGATACATCTTGGCTCCCCTTGACAGTTGTCTGGATCCCTTATTCCTGCCCTGTTCCACACTGGATGGAGCGTGTGTGTTGGGCAGTTGCTACCCCCAGACTTGGAGGTGGTTTCTAGCAGTTTGCATTCAGCTCTGCTCCATAATGAAGATTGCTGGGGCGTGTGCCTCGTTTTCAATGTTAGTTTCTTTAGTCCTCGCCACAGGCCATGATGACCCCACTCCTCTCGCAGAGTTGGCGTGCACACAGCACTTCTTAATTCTTTACCCACCTTCTACCCTTTCCCTTCCTGCCCTCCTCCTCCCTCTCTTGGTCCCCTTCCCTTGAAAAGGATCCCTCTCCCTGTTTCTTATGACTTCCCTTTCATTTTGCTCTTTATTTGTGTAATTTTGGGTTTCTTGCAGTGGAGAGCCTGTGCACTACCTGAGCTCCCACGGTGTCCTTATCTCATGGTTAGAGATGCAGCTCGAGTCCCTCGTGGGCTTCTATCTGGTGTGATATAAATTCCAGTGCCCCGCCCCAGAACCTCGACCCATCAATTGCATCGATTCCATCCCATGAGGCAGTTGCTCCCCACTTTGTGCCCTATCCAACTTTGCAAGGAGGTTGTGCTTTCCGTTATGTGTAGATTTTACACACATAATGAATTGTTTAGAGTAAAGTTGACCTCCTCAGGACCTTGCTGTCAGATAATGAGAATAACTCAGTCTGGAGCCTGTAATGCATTTTCAGCACCTGCAGCTGGTTCCTCATGTACGTGTGCACACATGCACACACACACACACACACACACACACACACACAGCTCAACTCGGAGGCAGTGTGCAGCCCATGGAATTCATTGTCCTGCCTTGTAAATGTGGTGGAGGATGACTGTCCACTGGTCTACTACTTGTCACTGATTATGTGTATCCTGAGTGGAAGCTGAGGAGATAGAGAAGACGTTTATGACCCTTATGGAACTCAGGAGCTGAGTGCAGGAGCTGACCTATAACCCTGGCTGTGACTCTTGGAGGATGTCATACCGGCTGGAATGGGGTGTGGGTGGGCCAGGGGTGATCACCAGAAGGCTGCTTGGACAGAGTGTCACCAGGGGCTAGATCTGAGCTGATCCACCCAGGATGGGGAGGGATTCTTAAACACTTTTTTTGTTTTGTTTTTTTGAGACAGGGTCCCATTATGTACCCCATACCGAGCTTAAACCCACAGCAGTCCCGCCGCAGCCTCCCAAATGCTCGGATTGCAGGTGTATGCCACCACGATTGAGGCTTGCCAGGCAGAGTCCGAGTGGGGCCAGTGGGGGTCACTGCAGGACTAGCGGGAAGGTGGTGGTGCAGTAGGGTCAGGTTCTGTAACTAGAATGCCTGGGCCCGAGCCCTGTGACCTCAGCCACTGCCCTAATTTCTCAGTGGGTTGAGTGCCCTCACCTGTAACAGATAACCTGTGACTGTTAATCATCCCATAATTAGTTTTAGGGCTGTTTGAGACAGTGTCTCATTATGCAGTTCTGATTGGCCTTGAATTCCTTATGTAGCCTAACCCTCCATAATTTTCCTGCCTCAGCCTCTCATATGTGCCTCCATCCCTAGCAATCATCTCATAATTAAATGACTCAACACATGCAGATACTGTTGAGCTGCTCCTAGCACAGAGTAAGTAGCCCTCACAGTAATTTAGCTAAGCCAGAGTGACATTAGCCACTTACTGGTCAGTGGCAGTTTGACTTTTGAGGAGTTCTGAGTCCCCAGATCTCACTGGGACCCTTTGCCAGGTTGTTTCGGGCCCAAGGGCCCTAGAAGGTGAACACACTTGTTAACTTCTCACTTGTTTTCCAAGCCTCAGAAGAATGGAGTTAAATAACAAACACATGTCTTGTTTTGATTCTCTGCATCTTGAGGTCTGGGCCCTTTTTAGTCCAGAGGGCCCAGAAAATAGAGTAAGAAAGAATCTATGGGCACCGGAAGCCCTGGCTGGCTGTGTTGCTGTGGTGCAGGTCCCACGGCAGGTGGACCGTGCTCGTCGGGAAGTCGGAAGTCCCTGCAGGCTCCTCCCTCTCTATTCCCGCTCTTCCTCTGGCTCCTCAGGATTTCCCTTGCGCTTGGCCCAGAATGTTTTACTGTAACGAGTAATTATGCAGTCCTGGGAGCTGGCGCACCTTTGCCCTGGTTTGTTTCTCTCTCCGAATTCAGGGCTTAACTCTTCCCACTGAGGGGCAGTGAGCACAGTCGCCTTGATCAGAGATGAAAGATCCGAAACCACAGGCCATCGTTTTGCGCACAAATAGAATCATTAGGTAGCTGGTTATTGAGTTGCACCTGAAAGCTTCTGTTAGCTTTCATAGCAAACCACATGTTTCCCTTGTCGACTCTTCACTTCTAAACAGTCTGTTTCTGTCCCTCCTCATCTGAACTGGTATCCAAAATTGGTGTTTGTCACCAGTGAGCAAAATAATCTCTGAAATGTCCAGAGTGAATCTGTCATCCTACTGTGTATCCGCTTCATCAAACGTAGAAAAAGCTATGCTAAATCCTGGGTAGAACTTACTTCCTCTCTGAAGGATTAGTTCCCTTAGCCTAGCTATTAACAGGTGTTTGTAAGTCTAGGACCTAAATTAAAATTTATTTCAGGAAGTTTTAAATACCAAGTTTCTATACTTCCAATCTGCTGTTTTCTTTTTTTCCTTTCTAGGACCGGAGTAAAATGTCCTTCTCTTTTTTTTCTGTTAATGTTCATGTCATACCAGATAATTCACAGTTAGAATTGGATTAATAAAAGGAATATTTAAAAGTACAGGTCTGTGGCCAGCCATGGTGATCCATGTCTATATAGTCTCAGCTACTTGGAAGGCTGAGGCAGGAGGATCACTTGAATCCAGGAGTCTGAAATCAGTCTGGGCAAGATAATGAGATCCTGTCTCTCAAATAGATAAATGAGGGCCGGGCGTGGTGTCACATGCCTGTAATTCAAGCACTCAGGAGACTGAGGCAGGCAGATTGCTGTGAGTTTGAGGCCAGCCTAAGCTACAAAGTAAGTTTAAAGCCAGCCTGAATTACAGAGCAAGACCTTGTCTAAAAAAAAAAAAAAAAAAAAAGTGAATAAATAAATGAAAAGGAAGAAACAGCTAGAGCTCAGCTTCTTTTGCTATACCACAGGTTACATTGCACGCTTTCTCTTTGTCGCTCAGTGTGTGAGACTCTGGAAGCTTGGCCCGGTATCATTTTGTTTTTCACGAGTAAACATCTTTGTAATGGTGAAAAGGCTCTGTGAAGTGACTCAGCTCTGAACTGACTCATTCTGCACTTGGTCCAAGCAGAAAAAGCTTCAGTAAATACTAAAGTGCTGCAGGCTCTTAGCACCTTAATGAATTTGTGTGTGATTTATTTGCCTCTTAATCTAAATGTTTTCTTTCAAGGGGGGAAAAATGTTTTTGAAGACTAATTATGTCTTTTTTTTCATACAGAAAGTACCTTCTGCAAAGATTTGTAGGTAAGTTTTTTTTTTTAAGTAGCCTTTTGAAATATAAGATTTAACTTGATTTTAACGTGGGTGGTAGCTGTTGAAAATACTCTCTGGGAACTGACAGGGAATTTGTTATAAATAGTCACATACGCAGTTTTGTGTTTTATTTTAAAATTACTCTTTTTGGCAAAAAAATACAAGAGAGAAAAAATTTTATTTTTTTTCTGCAATATCTTACTCATAAAGGGAAAACAAATAAAGACCTACCCATGCTAGATTTCAGCTGTTGATGTCCCAAAACTTCTGTAATAGTTGCACAACACTGATGAAGACTTCAAATAAAAAACATGGAAACAACTTAAAATTTAAAAAAAAAAGTTTTGGCAGTGTCTTAGGCCTCTGAGATACTCCGTGGTAGAAAATACACAAGCCGTGAGTCCCAGGATCTGAACTGCCATCCTAGGACACCACTGATCCTGGGTAGGTTTTTTGGTTGTTGTTTTGAGATGGGGTCTCGAAATACAGTCCAGGCCTTGAACTCCCAGCAATGCTTCTGCCTCAGCCTCATGAGTGCTGGGGTGGTCCGCAGTGGCCTGACACTGCATGTGTCACTGCAGGTATGAAATGGAAAGGGAAGAGACTAGAGGTAGTTTGGGTTTTTTGACTCCTGATGTCTTTGTTGAGAACTAGAGACTGATGGGGGAAGCTAGAGGTCAGATCTTCTCCTGTACAAAACACAGAAGAGTCCTTTTCAAAACCAGTGGCTACTGAGCCCACTCCAAAGGGGCTTTGTAATGGCTGAGCACAACTTTCTAAAGATTTGTGATTGGCAACATGTTTTTCTTTGTGCAAGAATGTTTTAGAAAACACCGTACTGTGTAAATTACCCAACATGTAGAAGTAGATAGAATAATACAGTGAAGCCCAGGTGGCCATTTCTTTTCAACAATTTTTCTACTTCGGGACCCGCACACTGCCTGTCTTCAGTGGGACTTTGAAGCAGATCACAGCACCATAGCATTTCTTCTGTAGATATTTCAGTGTGTGTGTGTGTGTGTGTGTGTGTGTGTTTTGAGACAGAATCTCACTAGATAGTTGAAGCTGGTCTTGAACTCACAGCGTAGCCCAGGCTGGCCTTAAACCCACAGCCATCCTCCTGCCTCAGCCTTGCGAATGCTGGGATTACAAGTGTGCACCACTGTGCCTGGTTGCCTTCACATTTGGAAGAGTAAGGACCTGTCACTTTGTGATCTGTCTCCAAGTCTGAGGCTATCTCAGCATTTCCTCACAGTTTGGTTCAGGCTCTGAGTGTGTGTGTGTGTGTGTGTGTGTGCAATGTTGTGTCTGCCTTGTATCCTAGCAGGAGGATGTGATGTGACTCTGTCTTTTCTTGGAAGTACTGAGTTTGGTCATTTGGTTAAGGTGGCATGCAGAGGATTTTAATGTATTTTCCTTTTTATACTTGGCACGATTGTGACATGATTGCCCAGTTTGCCACTTGTGTTTTTGCGGCACCGTTTCGCCCTGTGGCTGGAAACCCTCCTGTCACTGTACGCTGGACAGCGCCCTGCCTTTCTCAGGCCAGCCTGGGCTCTGGTGCCTGGCACATGCTTGGGTCTGGGAGGCAACCCCCGAGCAGCAGAGAGGGAGAAGCGCCGTGGGTAGTTGGGTTTTCAGAAGACGAATGGGGCCCGGTTGTTCTCCAAATTCCATAACAGGTCTGCACTCTCTGGGAGGCACTTTGATGTTTAAAGTGAGGCTGCCTTTTTATCTGCCTGTCCACAGTGCCCTCTTCCTCCTGGCCGCTGCAGGGTGCCTTCCCTTCAATGACCCACAGGTAAGTCCCAGTGCACGCAGTGGCTGCAGAGGACCATCTCCTGGCTGCCGCATCACGCGCGCACAGTTCCCCAGACCTCTTGGAATGCAGGCAGTGCGCCTGGCTGAGCGTCCTGCCGCACTCGGGTGTGGCCCCGAGGACCTGCCTGGTGACCCGTGTGTGCCCACGCCTCAGTCTCCAGCCGTGGGCCCTGAGCCCCAGTCATTTTCTCTGGAGTCCCTGGGGCCTCTTCTGGGGCGTGATTGTCACTTTATCACCTGGTGCCTGTGAGGAGGTTTTCCTTTGGAGGCCAGAGGCCTCCCCACCCTGGTCTTCTGAGCAGATCTTTCTTTTCTCCCTCTCTGCCTTTCTTCCCCAGCATCCTGAAGCCACCCAAGTGTCAGGCACAAGGCCAGGCTCTGAGGGCACAAAGATCAATCCTTGAACTGCCAGAAGTTGGCATCTGTTCACAGCAGTGGGGAGGAAACAGACAGGTCATCAGATCATCACTCCCCCACCCTGCCCACAGGGCAGCCAGGGCCTGTGCAGGCTGACCGAGCTGAACACCTAGGGAGGCTTGGACTGGGAAGCCCAAGCGGCCAACAATTACAGGAACCCTGCGGCAGGCTGGGCTCTCTGCCAGTGCTTTACGTGTCCTATTTTATTTAAAATCTCACAAGACTCCGTAAGGGCAGGAACTATTATTATCTCCATTTCATAGCTAAAGAATAGTGAGGCCTCAAGGTCACCACCTGAAGAATAAGTGAGCATTTGGTGGTGTGACCCAGACGTCATTTACTGGACCCAAATCTAAAAGAGTGAGCAAGAGTCTGCCACAGGAAGAAAGCAGGCGAGGCCAGCATCTGGAGGGGTCATGAGTATTCTGGGATTTGGGTTAATTGAGCCAAATCCTACTTTGTGTCTAATTCCTGCTCTCCTGGAGTTTATATTCTAGTGGAGAGCAGGTGGCAGTGGGAACAGATAAAGAATAGACACGTTAGGGTGCGGCAGGTGATACCTTACTGTCCTGTGGAGAGAAGGAAAGGGGAGAGGAGTCCCTTCGGCTGAGTCTTCCGGCACAGCTTCAAGTTCAGGGAAACGCAGGTTGTCCTTGTTTTGAGGTTGGGGGCTGTAGGTGCACCTGGAGGGGGGGTCGGGGGGCTTGTCCTAAAGGTCCTTGGGTGGCATGAGTTTGCAACTAGTGTTCTGAGGTTTTCATTTTTTTAATTTTTATTTTAGTACACATTTGCAGTTCATGACTGCCTTCACGGTGGAGAGTTAGTCTGTGGACATAACAGTCTTAATTCTTTGTATGCACCTTGCTCACCCCTCCCTCCCCACCCCTCAATCTCTTGGTCTCTTTCCCTTTTGCAAAAGATCTGGCTCCTTGGTATGCATCTGCGTTTGAACGCAGTGTGGTGTCAGGGTGGGGTGCGGGCTGCTGGAGGCTGAGTCCTCTTGGGAGGACGCCGTAGCTGCTGGATGATAAATGAGGAGGTGCTGACCGAGGCCGGGAGTGCTGATTCAGAGCCCTTGCTTGGCACCACGCGGAGCCGACAATGGGTCCTGTTCATCTGTCCTGACAGCCATTTTTTAAAATCCGTTTTCTCTTTTTTTAATCCTGTGTTGCAGTTTGATCCAGAGGGATATTTTTGGGCTGTAATTCACTTACTCTGTGTAGGTAAGTTTGAAAAGAATGCTTACTTAAGCAATTGAGGATTGCTATTGAGTCCTCACTCTAGATCCACTTTTTAGTAACCCTGTAAGCCATAGAAAAATTAAAACAAGTTGTTAAAAAGTTAAAATGAGGGTCGGGGATTTAACTCAGCAGCCTAAGCTCCTGTCTGGCAAATGTGAAGTTGTGAGTTCAATCCATGCTACCCCTGCCCCCTAAAAAGTTAAAATAAATGGGTATTTTCTGGGTTGGCTTTTCTGTTGTGGAGTTTTTCTTCAATTATTTCCATTTCCAATATAATTTCCTCTTTTCCATGATGGATGTGAACCTGCCCAGCTGCTCACATAATGGAGAGTCTCTAGAAAGTCATGTCAAAGACTCTTCCTTGGGCAGGGATATAGCTCAGTGCTACAGAGCCTGCCTGGTAAGCTCGAGGTCCTGAGTTCGATTCCTGGTGCAAAAACAGAGCAACGGCAACAACAAAAACTCTTCCTTGTGGTAGTCTACTCCCCAAAATTAAAAAATGTAGTTGGTGAAATCAGGACCACCTCATGTCATTTGAAATCACATGGCCAGTGTCTCTTGTCGTAGTCCCAGGGACAAGCAGCACACTGCTTTTGTTAATGCAGGTCAGACCTGTTCAGACCTGTGGCCTTCCTCTTGCCCGGGCATGGCGCTCAAAGGAGAGAAAGGTCCTGTTAGTGGGAGCTGCCTGCTGTCCCGGGCTGTCTTTGTCCAGCCTCTCTGCAGGCCCTGGACGGTAGACCGGCCTCGCCACAGAAGACTGCTCACAGCCTCAGCCCCTCGGTGTTCGGTCCCTGTCTGTGTGCGCCCACTGGCGGAGGGATCAGCTGTTCCCTTCCGAGGGCGGGCAGCTCTTAAGCAGGATGCACGGGTGACGGTGACACAGGTGACGCGTGCTGCTTCCTTGCAGGGGGTTATAAGGTGCTGCGGAAGGCCCAGAACCCCGGCAGGTTAAGGTAAGTGCTTAACGCTCGGTGTGTGGGGGGTGCGGGGGTAGGGCAGGTAAGGAGAAGGTGAGGTCTGCGTGACTGCAGCTGTGGTGGTGGCGAAGGGCGCAGATGCACTCTGAGCGGCCTCTCTGCTCTCGCTGCTGGGCATGTCCAGCTGGTGCACAACCTCTGAGGGTGTGTGTCCGGGGCCTTGGTCCCTCCTGCAGGGCAGCCACCCAGAGGCGAGTGTCATGACATGCATGTGGCCGGCTGCTGGCTACCTCCAGCTCAGAGGGTCCTGACTCAGTTTACACCCAGGGGTCTCCCCAGATTCCAGCGCGTTCTCGGGTAGAATGAGGCCTTCACTCCCAGCAGTCATTGGAGCTGCCTTGGCGAAGGGAGCTGAAGAAAGACTGTCACAGTGGCCCTGCTGAGCGGAGCCGAGAGGTCAGTGCCCGAGACAGCCTGTGCCTATCAGGGCTGCTCGAAGGCCTGCAAAGGAAAGAGTCATGCACTCTGAGAACCTGACCTTCATTCCTAAAAGCTTTTAAAAATTTTTTAAAAATAATTTTTCTGCCAGGGATTTAGCTCAGCAGCATAAGCGCCTGCCTGGCAAGCATGAGGTTGTGAGTTTGATCCCCGGCCCCCCCCAAAATAATAATAATAATTTTTCTGTATTAGATTTTGAACCCAGGGCCTTCACAATGAACTGTGTCCCCAGACCTTTTGGTATTGTTTTGAGGCAGGGTCTTGCCAAATCCCTGAATTACCCATTGGGTTTGAATTTGAGGTCCTCCTGCCTCAGCCTCCCAGAGTGCTGCGAGTACAGTTGTGTGCTACGGTACCTGAATTCCTTTGTTTTAATAAAGTGTTTTGCATGAGAAACAGTTGCCTAAAATATAGGATGCCCAGTTAAATTTGAATTTCAGATAAGCAGCAAATAATTTTTTTACTGTAAGTCCATGTGATATTTATAATATACACTAAAACTCTACTGTTTATCTGAAACTCAAATTTACTTGAGTTGACCTCTGTTTCTATTTGTCAAATGTGGTCACTTTAGAAGCCAGTGTAGTGGCCTGAGATTGACAGTCCTTTGAAAGTGGCCAGTGGGAAGCAGCTGGCCACAGGTGAACATATGGACAGTGTGCTAAATAAGCACAGTTTCTTCAAACAACCCAATCAGGATAAAGTTATTATGTACAAATTTAAAACAAATTTTTAGAAAAAAAATTTAAAACATTTATTCCCAGTTCTTAAAAAACCTAAAACTCTTCTGACTATAAAGTATTCTTCCTCCTATTTATTATTTATAACAACAGTAACTTATTTAGATAGAGTTTATTATCAAGGATAATGCCTACTTTATGTGTTTAAGGATGACTTCAGTTATTCTGTGTCTGATCTTTTTCTTTCTTGTTCCTTAGTGATATTGACCAGCAGTACTTAAACTATATATTCAGGTAAAATATAATTTCCTTTTTTCTTTTGGTACTGGGGATTGAACTCACAACTTCACGTTTGCCAGGCAATTGCTTATGCTGCTGATAATTTACATTTTTATTTATTTATTTTTGGTACTGGGGATTGAACTCACTACCTTGAGCTTGCCAGGCAGGCGCTTATGCCACTGAGCTAAATCCCCAGCCCTAATGTATGTTTTTAAAGAGCAGTGTTACAGAACAATCCTACAGCTAACAAATTTTTATTTTCCAATAATATTTGGATTATAAGGGTTCTGTGCAACTAGGCCTGCCAGGAAAGCAGGTAAAATAATCTGTGAGATGAGCAGAATTGAGGAAACCCAATAGTATGCAGATCTCAGACCAGTGCCACACCTGGCCCCCTGCAGGGTTAGGGACCTCATGGCGGCAGCATCTGGATGCCCCCTAGAGTCCTATGTAGTGGCCCTGCACCTGGTCCAGGCACCAGGTCTGTTTCCCAGGTTGCCCTTGGAGGAGCCATGCGGCTGCTGGGAGGGGCTGAGATGGAGGTGGCCTCCTGGGTGAGGTTTGCACACACACACACACACACACACACACACATGACTCTTGCTCCTTGGGTGCAGGACCGAGCCTAGGAAGAAAAATCGGATCTCCCCACATGCTGCCTCAGTCATGGGCCCCAAGTGCTCCTGGAACTCAAAATTCTAATCTGGATTTCAGGGTGTTTTCAAAGGATATTTGTTAAGATACAATCAAGTTTGAAGCTTGACTTGTAGCTTATTTTTTACAAATTAAAGTGAATTTTACTAAACAACCCAAATGGGAATAGTGACAAATGAGTGAAATTATTTTTAAGATTAAAAACACGGATTAAAAGTATAGGCATTGCATTGTTTTTATTTTCATTTAAGCCAACTATATATTGTGCGCTGAAAAGTTATTTAGACAAGATGCATGGTAGAGACTTCATACAGATTCTAGAACAGAAATTTTTTCTGCTTTTCAAATTATTACATATATTTATCTGAAATACAACATTTATGATAAAACAACAACTACAACAACAAAACCAACATTATTAGGAGAGTTGCTTACTTTTTAATGGTTGTAGTGGAGCCAGTTTTTCCTCATTAAGTACCTATAGGGATTTAGCATACGTGCTTTTTTGTTTGTTTTTCGAGACAGAGTCTTGCTGTGTACCATAATTCAGGCTGGCCTCAAACTTGCTGCAATCCTCCTGCCTCAGCCTCCTAAATGCTGGGATTAGAGGCATGTGCGACCACACCAAGACGCAGTTTCTTGAATACCACCAAGAACATGGAATCGATAAAGCAACATTGTGTGTGTATATTAATATATATATAGAGAGAGAAAGAGTCAAAATTCTAGATAAAAGGACTGACTTTTTTTAAGAGCAGGAAAATTTATTGGAGAAAAAGAATGGGGACTAGGAATGAGGAAATGGCTCCTGAGAGACAGAAGGTTCCCAAATGGGTTGCCCAAGGACTGACTTTTGATTGAAACTTATGAACTTTGGAAGTACATTTTAAAATACCCGCCCAGCCACTGTTAGCACATTTCCTTGTGCCCCCAGAAGCAAGCCCAAGAGTTCCGGGGTCCCCAGCTTCGGTCCCCTTCCCAGTGGCACAGCTGCCAGCCATCCCCACACCGTGCACCTGGCCCTGCCCCATCCCCCCCACTGACATCACAGTGTCCCCTGAGCTCTGCAGGTCGCTGACTCCTGGGTGTCACGCCCTCTGCCCTCTGCCCTCTGCCCTCTGCCCTGCGCTTGCCTCCTCCTGAGAGTCTGTTCTGCTCCCTGTGCCTCTTCAGAGCCTCTCCTGGCTCCTTCCTCTGGCGTGCTCCTCAGCTCGCCTGCTGTTTCCTGGCAGACATACTCGTCCTTTGCCCTGGACCTTGAGCAGCCTGCCTCTATGCGCCGAGGTCTCTCAGCCGCTGAACACTTCTCGTTTCTCCCACCTCTGTGCGGGTCAGTATTTGTGCATCTTTGCTTCCTTCCTGTCCTGCGCTCATCTCTTCCTCCTCCTCACTTCTCATGATCCTTTCATTGTCTGCCTTTTCCCTTCTTCTGCTCACTCTTTTTCCTCCCGGTTCCCATCTTCCCGCCCTCGGTAGCGGGGTCCCTGTCCCTCCTCCTCCACAAGAGTTGGAGGAATGCACTCTCCTGCGGTTTACGTGGCCTCAGTCACCCCTAGATTTCTCTTCCTTTGTCCCAGACTGGGCATCACATAGCTGCATTTGGAAGCTTCCTCTTCAGCTGCTTGATTTAGTGGGTGCCTATAAAGTTCAGTGCAGTCCATTGCGGTCTTTCTGCTTGGTTACACCTACATGTGCTTTATTCTTCTCTTCTGCTCTTTCTTGCAGTTAGTTTTCTTTTTTTATAAGCAAACCCCTTTTTTTCCATCAAAATCTACTTTTTCCACTTCTCCTTTTTACTCAACCCATTTTCTCCTGATCTTACCGGTTTTTAGTGAAAATACTGCACTTGGGGTTTCAGTGATTTCCCAAAAGAATCTTGGGATTTCTTTCCTCCTTTTTTCTTCACCTCATCATAAAGACTGTCATATTCATGTACAGTGGAATCTTCAGCAACAGCCTTCTGAACTTCCAGTTGGGGGAAGTTTGTTTAATTTTATTTGTGCCTTAATTTTTTAAACTAAAAAAACGGAGTTAGCTGGGTGTGGTGGCGTAGCCTGTAATCCCAGCACTGTGGGAGACTGAGGCAGGAGGATCACAAGTTCAAGCTCAGCTTGGTCCTCACAGACCGTTTCATGGCCCGTTTCTTGGCTGCTTCCTTCTGAAGGCCTTCACTCATGGAGGCCCCTTTGTTGTCATTGTGGTCGTCGTCATTGTCATCAGCAACGTCATTCCCAGAGACTGGTGGCTTTTGCAAAAATGGTGCCACCACCATGTTTCCTTTGGCAGAATAAGCCCGTACTTCGGTCTGGAGTCACTACCTTGCTCCCATCTCTGGTGAATGTTGCCTGATTTACAACTTTTAAATGCAGTGTATGGACTTCTCTAAATAGAAGAGCCAGGGTCACCCTTGGGTTTCAGCAGCCCCCCGCTGTGTACCGCTGGAGAAGCGAGGTTTGCTGCTGGGAACCCCAAGTTGCCTCGTGCTACAGAGCTCCCAGGTCAGAGCTGGGCCTCAGTGCCGAGTGGAGCTGATTGCTGAGGGGGTCCCTTGGCGGAGACCGTCCAACACGAGCCAGATTCTCCATCTGCAGAGGAAGCTCAGGAACAGCCTAACATTTATTCCAGTGCCATTTACAAAGCAAAACACCTGAGCACGGCCCGGCTGCCTGTGTTGTCAGCAGAAAACAGTCTTAGTTCCACTCTGCTCAGACCCAGTGGCTGTTTCTCTAGGGACTTTTGTGAGCCACAGGAGCTGCCTGGTGTTTCATGTGTTTTCAGGGCTGGAGGTGTAGCTCAGAGGTTGGTAGAACACTTTCTAACACTCAGGTCCCCTGACACAGCAACAGCCCTCACACCACACAAACACACGTTCCTAAGACATTGGGCCTTGTTAGGCAGATCTGTACCAAGGGTACAGCCACATCGCACACCAAAGGAGTAGGAGAGGGGCGCCTGTGACCCTCAGTCCTTGCTCTGTCTTCTTCCTGCACTCGAAGTGCGGATTGTTTCTAATGCACCACGTGGTGAGCCCGGCGCTCTCGGTTCCTGCCTGGGTCTGCAGCACACCCTGCGGAAGCCCTGAGATATTCCCAGGTTTTCCCTCCGGTCCGAATGATGAAGAGGTGTGAGTCAGGATGAGGCCTCTCTTCCGCTTCCCACTGGCACTGAGTGCTTCACCCAGAAACCCACAGGCTGCTGAGCTCCAGGGTTGGCCCTGGCAGCCTGCACCACTGCCTGCTGGATGAGGCATTGCTTTGAGCGCTCAGTATTCGTAGAGAGAGAGGCAAATACGTAGTCTGTTGGTCTTCTTCTTCCGCAGACCCTTCTGGACCATTTAGTTTGCTCCCCGATGCTGGCTTTTTCTAATGTTTCTAATATGGACAGAGGACTAGGGCACAGGTAGCGGGAAAAGATGAAGGAAAGAAGAAAAGGAAGGATGTGTATGGGGCAGAAAATGAGTGGAGCTTCTGAGACCGGACTGACTTTGATCTGCATTTGGGAGTTTGGATAATTTATAAGGAGTGAAATCAGCACATGCACTTGTAGCACCTTTTTGTTTTTTTTTAATATGAGGCAGACTTAGGTCTCTCTCCGCCTGTTAAACAGAAAATTACCATAATGCTGCTCGTTCACTCTGCACCTCCTTACTTTGCAGATAAGATTTTGTGCATGTGTGACAGAGGGAATAGGCAGGCATTCTCTCTGGGTATGACTTCTTGAAACCGAAAAAGTGTCCTGGAGTCTAGCAAGTAGAGATGATAGCGGCTTCCTGTGTTTCCGCTGTATTTCCTGAGACCATGGAGCATCATCTATTTTGTTCATTCTTTCCTTGCAGATATTGAAATAGTGTCTGACAGGTACTAGGCACTGAAATCAGTGTTTACTGAATGAGTGAATTTTAAAAAGATCCACTGTTTGTCTGGCTTTATACACCGCTTATTAGAATAACTTCCTCATTGGAGTTTGTATGTAATTCATTACCTTAAAGTAGAGGGGGCCTCAAGTTATATTTTTTGTTCAAACATTTTCCCACCACAAGTACATCTGGAGGTAATGCACTGTGTTAGAACACAGTGAGGCCCTGCTGTGTGTCTGACCCTGCTAGGCATTTTTAATCCAGGGAGGAATACGATGTGGATCTTGTTCCCAAGGAGGTCAGAGAGGAGGAACTAGGAGCAGGTTAAACAATACTTAAAGCCGGCAACCAGGTGTGGTGGTGCACGCCTGTAATCCTAGGACTCAGGAGGCTGAGGCAGGAGAGGCTGGAGGATCATGGCAAGTTCCAAGCCAGCCTGAACTACACAGTGAGAGCCTCTCACAAAGAAACCAACAAACAACTATGCTTGCAAAATTCCAAAAAGGACTTTGAGAATCAATTCTTTGATTTAATGATTTCTTCTTATTGCCACCCTCCCCGAATTTTTATTTTAAGATCACCCTTTGGAGTGGTCCTGATGATGGGGTTTGGGGGCAGGAGAGGCCCTTCCTATTCTTTGGTAAGAGCATTAACTTCTGCTCTGATGTTGTAGTGGAAAGAAGAGCAGGGAGTTAAGACTGGAGCATGTACAGGTTGTGTGTTCCAAAGAGAAGATGGCAAATGGTTCAACTGCCGTTTCCAGTCTTGTGTGGCTTGTGTTTTGTTAATCTTTTTTGAGACAGGGTCTCACTGTGTAGTTCAGGCTTGCCTCGTTTACTCTATGTAGACCAGGCTGACCTGGAACTCACAATGACCTTCCCACCCCAGCCTCCTGAATGCACGGGTTACAGGTGTGTGCCGCCATGTATGGCTCTACACAGTTCATTTTGCAGAAAAAATATGCATAGATGCTTTCAGATTGTGACTGACTTGTAATTCGGAGTTTGTTTTGTTTAGGTTTCAAAGACTTTTGGTAAATGAGGTGATTGTGATAATTAGGTCAGCTAGGGCCAAGAAAAGTAGCACAACTGACCTGCAGGTGGGACAGGGGACCCTCAATCTGTCCCAGGGCTGGATTCAGTCCTTTCTCCAAAACCTGGAACATTCCAAGGGCCTCTCACTCTCTGAGTTGGATTTAGACAGGATGGGGCCAGTCATTGTGGATAATTTGCTTTTAGGCAAATTTAATTGTTTCCAAGTAGAAAGGCTGAAACTTTATTTCTTTTTTAATTCTCCATTTTATTTTTGTCCCAGTGCTGAAAAAGCTTCCCTAACTTCTGTGCTGTTCTTTTTCAGTGTGGCGCTCCTGGCATTTGCGTCTCATCCCACAGGTAAACCACTTGAGTGTTTGTGCATTCGATGTCACACTGTTGTGTGTTCATGCCACTGGGCCTGCTCCAGCCCTGCAGACACCTGTAAGAGAACATGGTCGACTCCTAGGATGTTACAGAGGTCAGGAGCAGCCCGCATGTTTGCAGTTCTCTCAGTGACCCACCAGAGCAAGCTCTGTGGTAGAGCATGAAGCCCTGGTTCCTTCCCCAGCACCACCAGGAATTAAAATTAGAAAGAAAACATTATGAATTTATTGCCTAGGAACTTACTCTTACCCTGCCTGAATTTTGATGTCAGTGAATCATCTGGTGATCTCTATTTCAGGAAAACGCAAGGGTCCATTACCTGTTGGGCAAACTAGAGCTTGTTTTACTGTCCTCCAGAATTCTTTCCCCAAGTGTCCAGAATTGCTCTGTAGTTGTGGTGTTAAAGAATTTGCTGAAAAAGTTCAAATTGACTTTATTTCTAGCAGACATCATTTTATACATCTTTAAATTATATGTCACCATCCAGTTTTCACAATTTGAGCATGAAGTCAATGTTTGGAACTTATTTTCATACCATTGCTGCCTCAGTTGCTCCATAGCTGCTGCTTAGATTCAGGAATTACCCACAATGCTCTACGCCATCATACTTTTTCATTATGAAAGACTTTGAAGTTATTAGTCCATTTTATGTTGCTAATAACAATACCACAGGCTGGGTAAATTGTGAAGAAAGGAGGTTTCTCTGGGCTCCTGAATTGTGGTCCAGGGTCACGAGGTCCTACCTGGTGATATTTTTCTTGCTGGGAGTCCTGAGGTGGCACAAGGCGTTACATGGTGAGAGACGGGGAGAGTTTCCTGTGGTCTCTCTCCTTCTTAGAAAGGTACCCGTGCCAAGTAGGGGGCCCCTGGCTTGACAATGACCTCATCTAATGATACTCTCCTCGCAGAAGCCTCCCCTCTAAGTACCGTTTTCCGAGTAAGTGTCCATTCTCTGTAGACTCCACAGTGGGGTCCCATTTCCACTTGAGTCTCTGACCTTTCAGAACAATGTTACCCAAACCACAGCAGAAGCTGATGCTCCAGGTAAAACAGTTGCATCAGTGTGTGGCTTGGCTGAACGTGCACTTTCACTGGCTTTGCTCCCTGTGTCGTGGAGGAGTTCGATGGAAAGAAGATTGATTCAGTAGGACTGGAACTTCTTTGACTTCCTCACTGAGTCTCCTTGAGACCTTCTGAAAACAAAACAGAGCAAAACAAATGTTACTGACCATTGGCGTGCATAAGGTTAGTCCCAAACACTCAGTGAAGCCAGGTATGTGGCACATCTTAACACTTTGGGAGGCTGAGGCAGGAAGATAGCAAGTTTGAGCCCAGCAGGAGTAACTTGGAGGAGTAGCTAGATCCTATCTCAAAATAAAGAATAAAAAGGACTAAGGATGTTGCTCAGGGCAGAGGCCTTGAGTTCAGTCCCCAGTATTGAAAAAAAGGAGAAAGGGAAGGGGAAGAGTGAGAGAAAGAGGAAGAAGGAAGAGAAGCAGGAGGAAGAGAGAGAGGTAGCCCACCCGGAAAGTACCACTTTGCTCTCTTCCTGTGCCCAAAGCAATGACATCTCTTTCTGTTGGTAGTTTTGGCTGCTTCTGACTTCAATAGGGAGGTTCCGTAGTATGAACTTTAAAACTGTATATGTTGAGTCTGCCCAGGTCTCCTAAGGATAGTTTGAATCACCTTTTCTCAACGTGTTACTACTCTCCTTGAGTGTGGAAGCCCATCCGTTCTCACAGCTTGGTGACATCTCAAAAGCCTGGGGTTAGCCATTAAGTGTCCTCTCCATGGTTGTGTGTTCAAAGCCTGGCCTACCATACACTGTTGTAGAATACGTACAGTAATGAGTCCCATGAAGCCAAGCCATTAACCCTAACCAGTGTAGTTTCTGCTCCCCTTGCTGTCTGCCTGCCTTCAGACGCACCTCCTGCTCCATCTTCTGCATCCAGGCCAGAGGGTCCTTCACTGTGAAATGCACGTTTGTCAAAAGCCTCTGGAAAGTTAGTTACATGTGCGGGTTCTCCTGGTTTAGTGTTCATTTACCCCCTGGATTGTTTCCATTGGACTCAGGCAGGTATTTTTTACCTAGAGAGATCACTTTGCCCTTGAGCTGGAACATTTGTTTATCCATGGGTTTCAGAGCTGGAAAGAATTTTAGCAATTTAGCAACTCCCAGGTGCCATCAAATCTCCCAAGAGGGGACCACGGAAGCTCAGAGGAGTTAAGTGATGTGACCAAGATGCCTAGCAGGAGGAAACTGTTTAGGGCTCCTGACCCTGCTCTCAAGTTTTTCTTTTCAATTACTGCCTTTTTCCAGTGATCCTACACTTCATTATCAAGTGCCCCAAGAAAGCAAATAGTTTCAAGTGAATTTAGAAATTCCTGAATTTCTTTTGGGAGCTTTGCTTGGTTTGGGGAGGGGATTTTTTCCATCCGTTTCCAGGCATGATGGCTGCTGGTGTAGTTTGTCTGTTTTGGCCAGTGGCCTGATGTTTTACCTGGAGGCACTGCTAAATGTTTGAGTCACTGAAAAAATATCTTAGACACATACTTATTCTCTGGGGACAGAAAGTGGTTAGCAGCCTATAACTGCAGAATGGACTGGACAGAAGAATAAATTACAACAGGAATCAGTTGCTTTTTGAGGTGATGAAAATGTCATGGGTTAAAATAGTGGGAATGGCTGCACAATTGTGTGACTCCACTAAAACCCACAGATGTCTGTACACAGAAGGGGCGATTGTTTAGTATGTGAACTGTGTTTCAATAAGAAAATATGTAGGAGACAGAAAAAACTTGAGATTCGAGAACCTTTTTGCACTTAGGTATACCAGAAGAAGATACGAGGATTCATTTTCCTTCAAATTATATTTTTAGAAGCTTGGGGTATAGATCTGTGGTAGAGTACTTGCCTGGAATGGGTGAGGCCCTGGGTTCAATCTCTAGTACTGATACTAAAAAAAAAAAGACAACAACAACAAAAAAAAAAAAAAACCGCAGGGACATCAGCCAGTTGCCTCCCATCATTTTTCCTGCAGCTTCAAACCCATTGTGTGGCAAATAGCGGGTCGTGGTGGGTGGCCCAGGGAGCTGGGAAGCCTGAAGGGTTTGTTCTAAATGGCCTCAGCACACCTCTCTTGAAGGAACCCTGTCTGCAACTCTGGTGTGTTGCATTGTCCACCTCTGCCGGGTGAGGTGCTGTCGCTGCAGAGGCCAGGTGTTCAGAGTTGGGCTGATGAGGAGCTCTCTGGGCCACTCATCCTAGTGTGCCTCTTTGTCAGGAGCAGGGGTGAGATTGGGTCCCTTGCTGTGAGTAGCTAAGGCTTCCAGGGAAGGGTGCCCCAAAGCTGCAGGACTTGGGTATGGCCACACAGCAGGGCGCCTGCAAAAGCCCTGGGAAGGTGGGCATGGGATTATGGACAGGTTGGCAGCAGTCTTCCAGAAGGAGCAGATCTTCCCAAGTATACCAGTGCCAAGCATTGACCTCAAACCTAGGTAGCCATGGAGTTTGCCCTCAAGGGTCTGAATGGGTGAGGACCATTGAGTAAAGTAGTGAAGCTTCATGCAAATAACCTTGCCAGGCTGAAGGCCATACAGAGAGCTGTGGTCTATTGGGGTCTGTGCCTAAGATCCCCAATCTACTAAATGAGTGCACAGCAAAGGCCCAAATGAATGAGACAAGTGGTATGATCTTTAAGCTCCAGGAGGACCAAAATCCTCTGCAGTTTGTAACTCTGATAGCTGAGACAGACAAGGTCTCTAGGCAGCCTGTATTTACTCAAACAAGGAAGGGGTTAGAGTGGAAAATGCAGGAGACCTGAGCAGGATCTTGGGAGGGGTTCAAGGACCCTTCCAAGCAACAGACAATGCTAATTAAGGAGAACTCTCCTAGGAGAAAGTCTCCAGATGTCCTCAGCTGAGGCCTGTGTTGCTCCCTGAGGTGTCTTCTCATTCTCAGTTCAGCCATGCCTGGGCCATGCCACAGCCCTGCACGTGTATTCAGCTTCAATGACTCCAACAGTGGTCTATATAAACAGTATATAGACTGTGTCAGCTTTCTTGTGTCAGCTTTCTCATTACTGAAATGGATTCCCCAATAACCACCCACAATTTAAAGGAGATGAGGTTTAACTTGTTCATGGTTTCAATCCCCAACAGGCTGATTCCAAGGCAGAGGCCTCACGGTTTCAGGGCCCAGCGGAGCAGAACTGCTTAGCTCATGGTGGGCAGGAAGCAGAGCACTGAACAGTGCCGGAGAGGAAGGAGTGAGGGACCAGACACAGACCCCAAGGCCACACCTCCGTGACCACTCAGACACACCCAAAAGTGTGCTCCACCAATATCTAGGGCGGATCCCAAAGCCAATCAGGTTGACATTCCACCCTGACCACCATGCCTTCCCTCCGAAGCTGCACAGTACACAACTCTAGGCAGAGGCACATCATTTCCAAATGCACTCAGGGGTTGGGAAGTGCTTGTATTTGGCAAAGCAGAGAATGAAGGCACATGGACATCATGGTAGGAATTTGGTGTGAGAGTTGACAGTTTAGATTTGGAAGTCTCTTGGGAGTCAGTTGCCCTGAACTCCAATGGATCCTGGTGATATTAGCTCATAGTGGTGTTGATAAAGTTGCAGCAGATAAAAGTGGATCACTGGGCCTTAGAGTCAATGTACGTTTAACTTTCTAAGAAAGTTCAGTGTTTGTGCCATTGGTCACTCCCGCCTAGCAGTGTGGGAGATTCCAGCATCACTATATCCTCCCTACTGTCTGGTGTGTTGTCTTGTTTGAGCTCTTCTGCTGAGTAGTGGTTTACAGATGGCCCTTTGCCTGGCTTCCCTCCTCCCTTTCATCTGAGGACTAGAGAGAAGGGCTTCTTTGCAGATGCACCTTTGCTGTGTGAGGTCAGGCAGGTGTCCATGGCCTGGGCACTGGATCAGGCTTCTGGCAATAGAGTCTCTTCCTGGCCTTTGGTCCTCATGATTCATTCAGAGGCTCCAAGAATCTCCACACCTTGCTTAGGATGGAACCCTTGCCCCCTTGGACTGTTTTGAACAGTAGAGAAGAGAAATTATTCTTATGTTTACACTTCATATTTCTGTGGAGCCCCTCTGCTGTGTGTTTAGGAGAGAATTTCAAGGAAGCAGAGGAGTGAGGGGACCTGCAGGAATCTGACCCTGAGGTGACGTTGGTCCCTGGGATGCCTGATGCCCATGTGTGAGCCAAAGCAAGCAGCGCTAATTACTTCCAGCACCTGACTCCACATTCCAGCCAGTTGAGCAGGCTTGAGTGTAGTGAGAGGAAGTCTTCTTTGTGTTCAAGTCTCAGTTAGTCTTGAACATGGCAGGACTATGCCACACTTTTCACCATGGCAATTCCATGCTCTGTGTTCTTCAGAGCAGCACAGTCCCCTCCCTCAATCAGTACAGTTTGAGCTGGAGTGTTAGCCTCAGGTCACTGCCATCAAACATGACGCCAGCCCTCCAGGCTCTTGCTTGGTGCAGTTGGCATGCAACTTGGAGCAGAGAGTGTGGACTTGTTGGCTTGTGAGCATCTTTCCAGTGTTCACAGCCCTACCTTGAGCTCTGATGGGGTTAGGGTCAGCCAGGCACAGTGCTGCAACCTCTCAGGGGTATTCATGGCAGAGTCACTCTATTGCATGGCTTTCCTGTTGCTCTGACACAGTACTGGACACCCACAATTTGTTGATTGATTGATTGATTGATTGATTTAGTCTTTTTGAGACAGGGTCTCACTATGCAGTTCAGGCTGGTCTTGAGCTCACTTTGTAGTCCAGGTTGTTCTCGAACTTACAAACATCCTGCCTCAGCCTCATGAATGCTGGGATTACAGAAATACACCACCACGCTCGGCTTGGATACCCACAATTTAAAGGAAAGGTTTAATTTGGTTCACATTTTAAGGGGATTGAGTCCATGGTCAGTGGTTCCCAGGCAGAAGCATCATGGTGAAAGATGGTGGAGTAAAACTGCTTAGTTCATAGCATTCATTTGAGCAGGGGACTGGAGAGGGAGGGGTAAGGGACCAGGTAGTCCTCAAGGTCACACCTCATGACCCAGCCAGACACACCTAGCAGTGTGCTTTACTAATCCCCTAAGGCACCTCTCAACCCATCCAGTTGACAGTTAAGCTTAATTATCACAGTCACTGACTCTTGCTGTTTAGGGGCTTGTATGCATCCTAATGGTGCTTCCTTCTTTTGGGTTTTGTTTTGCTTTTTGAGACAGGGTCTCACTATGTAGTTCAGGCTGGGCTTGAACTTGCCATGTAGCCCAGGCCAGCCACAAACTCAGTGATCCTGCTGCCTTAGCCTCCGGAGTGCTGGATATAATACTACTTTAGTAAGAGAAGGGCAAGATGAATATTAAAAAAGGGAAATGTTTGGGGCTAGCTGGAAACAGGACCACACAGCCAGTGAAAACTCCTGGAACATTCTCTTCAGGGAGAGAAGAGATGGCCAGGTCTTTGGGACACGTTGTGTTCAGCTGTGTCTGCTACATGCTGGCTACAGCGCTGACGCAGAAGACGGGCAGATGCAGTCCTGTTGCTGCTTCCAAGGGTTGACAGTCCTAGGGGATGGGTGAGAGGCTCCAAGTCAACTAGGTGTTGTGTGTGGGATGTGCTAAGTGCTAGGAATGGCTCAAGGATGAGGGTAGGCTATGCTCTGTCTCAGTCATTTACAGGGTGGGGTCCATTTTTGGGAGTCAGGGGTTGTGCGCTAACTGGAAAATCCCTTAGGACTCTGAGCTGTTCTTTGCCTTCCTCCCTTCTGAGTGAGGTACCCCGGCCTGTTCTAGTGCTCCTTGGTCCTGCTTCAAAGCCTAGGCTGGGCTATAAAAGCTACTAGTACCCCTGTGAGTCCAGTTCACCCCCTGGAGTATTTCCACTGAAAGGCAGGGTGCCAGGATGAGGCACAGCTGGGGGGACCCCAAGATCTGGATCTAATGGGCCACCCCCTGCCATTCCTCATTATCACACTGACTGCACTACTTTCCTGTCACACTGAGAGGGTATTTGGGAAAGAGCCAAGAGCCAGCAGCTGCCCAAGAGACAGCTAAGTCCTTCGCAGGCGTCCCTTCCACATGCCTGAGCAGCGTCTGGCACTCTTGAGGTCCTCAGGGTCACGCTGGCTGTCGCTTCTGTAGGGAAAGCGACCTCAGAACACCTCACCCTGCACTAGAGAGCTGTGCCTGAGGGTGTCTTTTATGAGTTCTCTCGTGTCACATCACGGGTCCTGTTTGGGTGTAGGGGCTTTTAGTGGAATCACGGCTCAAGGAGAACATGAATGCTGAACTGCATGAAAATGAAATCCCAAGTACGTGCGTGCAAAAGTAACAGAAATAACCCGGAGAGACAGAATTCAGAACTGCCTTTCTAATAGATGGGCGGATCATTTGAGATCACTTAAATCTCCCAGCAAGTGCAGAAGCTATTGCATCTCACATTCTGAAATGCTTGATGCGTAGGTGCATTAGGGAAGGATACACCGCCTCTGTGTCTCACCACACACCTGGAACCCCCGAGGTGCTTAGGGGAGTCAGCCTTCTCCCTGCAGCCCACCAGGACTTGCTGCAAGTCGCAGTCCCAGCCTCCTGCCAAGTGACAGGAATTCCAGATTTGGAAGGATTAAGCTCTGCGCTGTGGAAATGCTTAATTTCTTTTCTCAGGACATTTTTGGAAGGCTTTCTGCTTTTTTAATCTCCTGACTTCTTGTTTGTGACCAAGTTCAAATTCCAAAGAGGGAAGCAGCCAATATGTGTGATTATTTCCTCTTGTACCAAGTGGAACTAAAAGAATGATCTGACTTCACAAGAAATAAATGTACCCTTTGGACCTTAGGCTAAAATGAGCGTGCACAATGGGCCTGGCCCCTGTGCTGTTTGTGCAGTAATTAAGTACAAAAATGAAAAAAGATGTCAGGGGAATGCATTCATACTCTTTTTTTAGACATAGGCTGCAAAAAAGAAAAATCCTAAAAGAATACTTTTCCCCCCCGCATTGTCCCTGGGGCAGGGAGGCTGCCTGGTAAAGATCTTGGGGTCTTCTGCTTTCATGCTTCAAGACTTATGCAATCTCATACCCTCTCTTCCCTGAGCTCCAGTTTAAACGGGGACAACAGAGCCTCACAGAGTTCTGAAGACAGACAGGATAAAGGCAAAGTGCTTTTAGCAAAAGCCCCTGCACGAGGCATGCTGTCACCAAACAGGCATCATTATTACCTGTTCGCTCATATTAAATAGCACTGTCAACCCAGTGTAGACAGCTCTGGGGGTCGGTGGGGGGCTGCTCTGCCACAGACGTTGGTTCCTCAGGACGGTGCAGGGGATCACAGAGGGCAGAGGGCCATTGTCACACTATCTTGTGCTCCACAGGTGACCTCTTCAGCGTCCTGGACTTCCCATTTCTGTATTTCTACAGATTCCATGGCAGCTGCTGTGCCAGGTAACCATGAACTCACCGATTCCAGGGTCTTTCCGTGTCTCTGTGAAGGCCACAGTCCCTGCAGTAACCCGAATGAGCGGCAGAAGTCAGTGGTGGTGGCTGTTCCCATACCGGAAAGGGTACCCTGTGAAGCAGGGAGTTTGTGCAGAGAAGCAGTAGGTGGGGTTTCTAATGGGGAGTGTCGTGCCCTCGGGCGTTTAGGGCAAGGGGGGGGGATGCAGTGTTACAGGGTTTTCTATATTTGTGCCTCTGAATGCCTTTATCTATCACCCTCAGAGTTTCAGGAAAGCACTGACAGGATGTGTCCTTTGAGCTCTCCTCACTTTGGTCAGCCTGCTTTGCCTGCCCCTTAGCTGGGATTCTACAGCGTGAGTCTTGGCACTGCTCTGGGGGCTGGGTCTGTTTCCCTTTGCATGTGACTCTTTGGTGGCACAAATAAGCAGATAAAGAGGAAAAGGTTAACCATTTGAGACAGAGTAGCTGTTCACAGCTGACTGGTGTTCGCTTCGTGGGTTGAGATGGTGATATTCTGACTTTATTACTGCCACTCCTCCTTGGTAGCTTTCTCATAACCCAGCATGACCAACCAGTCTTTTTACCTTAAAGATTTGGACATTTTGCTGAATTGATTTAATTCTCTGTTACATTACCCCTGCTTCTGCTTCCATACAAAGCGTTTTAAAAAATGTGTCCAGTTTTCCCACATCATTTCAGTGGCTCCTTCATGGCCATATCGCTGAGAGTTGTCACCTTCAGGAGGTCTTTGGGAGCCCACACGAAGACCCCAGGGGACAGAGTAGCCAGGGTTTAGAGACCCTATGAACAAAGGATCTGCTGTTTCTGGGCTCCTTTGCTTCAGAGGTCCTCCCCTCTGCTTTTCAGGTTTGCTTCCCTAGCAAGGGGAGGGAGAGCTGAAAGCAGAAGGAGAAAGTGAGGGATCTGTGAGCATGTAGAAATGTCTCCAACTAACAAGTTCTGCACTAAGCACATCCGTCTCAAACCTGAAGTAACATCTGTCCTGGGGTTTGCCCCAAGTGGACGGGTCACCTCGCCCTTCCTCTGGCAGGAGGGAAGAGTGGAGCGGATAGGACCAGAGGGCATGTAGGTATTTGAGGCTGCACAGCACTTGGGATGTGGTTGCCTCCTCCGATGTGGGGTGAAGAGGCGCCCCGGGCACTGCTGCCTCACTTTCCACCCTGCCTTCATGGCCAGGGGCAGCCAGAGCATCTCACTCTCAAGCTGCTCAAGGGTACGTGACCCTGGTGAGGTTTCAAGAGCGGGAACCTGGCTTCTAACCACACCTGGGCCTCAGTTTCCTTGTTAAAAGAGGAAAACCTTGGGGCTAGGTCTCAGGGTCCCCTAAGACAGGATGAGGACTGTTTTGTGTCCTCCTACCTTAAGAACTTCAGGCTAGGGGGTTGGGCAGAGATTTGGTTAAGGTCGCAAAGGTCAGTGAGACAGCTAGGAGTAGGACTCCAGACCGCGGAATCTGGTCGGTGAGCACACTGCTTACCCACGGCGCCTCTCTGCCTTTGGGATGTAAGACTTGCTGTCTCCATCCACAGCCGCCCAGTCTCCCATGAGTGTAGATGCAAATGTGAACAACTTTGCGAGTCACTGGGGGAATCTTGACGCCTGTCCCTGGCCTGCACCAAGAATGTGGCTGGGAAGCCACATCTAATGAAGTACAGTATGTGTTTCTGAAAATCGGCCCCAGCTGTATTTGATTCAGTTCACCCTGCTTCTGGTTCAGCCTCACATTTATTTAAAACCTGCTATGACCAAACCAGTGTGTTAGCTCTTTTGGGGGCAAATACAACAATGATCAGCCCAAGAGCCAACCTGCCCTCTCAGCTTGTGATCTAGCTGGGCCGCACCAGTGACTGTAATAAAGGGTGCTGCCCGCCTGCAGGCTCTCACTGGCAGGCTCTTTCCCTTCCCAGGAAGGCGCTTGGCATCATGTCCAGAGCAAGCTTCTGCTGGGTGTGGTGGCACACACCGGTAATCCCAGCACTCGGAAGCAAGGCAGGAGGATCACTGTGAGTTTGAGGCCAGCCTAGGCTACACGGTGAGACCTTGTCTCAAACAAATAAAAATGAGAGTTGTGTGGAGGTTGGCTTGACTTGGGGACTAGTGGCCTCAGCCAAAGTTACTGGAAAAGCCCTGCCTTCAGAATCTTACCTTGAATTCAGGGCTCATTGCAGACCTTTTCTGTCACATAGAGAGCTGGAAATCTTACCTGCCAGTTTGCTTTGCTTAAATGAAATTGAGGTCTTTCCTTGAAAGCACCAAGCTCTAGAGCTAATACAGGAAGGAGCAGGTGGCATCATCTGTACATTTGGGGTTTTTTTGTATGTGATTTAGTGAGAGACCTCTTAAATTCTACCCTGCAATGAAATGTGCTCATCCTGGCTTCTTAGCAAAGTGAAACTTCGTGGGTTTTTAGGTCTTCACTGTTTTTACCCCGAGATGACTAGGAAATACAGGTGCGAAGAGGCTGCGTGACCATCAGCACTTGACTGATAAAATGAGACCAAAGCTAGTGAGCTGAAGGCCTCACTGACTGAAGAATGTCTTCTCCTTCTAGTGGGGTTTTCGGGTTCCTGCTCATGCTCAGCACAGTGAAACTGCAGAATCTCATGGCCCCTGGGCAGTGTGCAGCCTGGACCTTCTTGGCTAAGGTAAGAGAGGGGTGGCAGGTGAGAGCTCTGGCTTGGCTGTGTGGTGGGGTCTTCAGACTTGGGGACGTGTGGTTGGATCCTCAGGAAGCCATTCCTAGTCACCAGCCCTCAGCCTGATCCTTTGCCTAACTCAGAGAACAGTTTCTGAGGCCTTCTCCCTGTTTACTCACCATGGCATATGTCATCATTGTCACACTGCCCCAGGGTGACCATGACTAGGGCCCTTAACTTCCATGAGCCTTAATTGTCTGAAAATGAGAGGTTTTGCCTTCTCTGGCCCTATGCACTGGGCTCCCAGGAACCAGGCCAGTTTTTTCCTCCATGGGCAGTGTGTCCAGTGCTCAGGTGACTCAGACAGGAGGACTCAGCCTGGCCAGGGTGATAGAGGAAAGAAAAACTGCAGAAATGTCCAGGTTGGGAGGCTTGGAGGAAGCCTTCAGAAGAGGGCCTGGTACATGAATGGCACTGTGTATCTGAATAGCCATGGCTGACTGTAATAAAGAGCTGGAGGAACTGAGAAGGGACAGGAGCAGACTAGAGGTGATTGGGGGCACCATTGGAATGGAAATGCCTGGAGACTCGCTTCTCTTACTGGTGGGCTTCTCTTCCCTCACATCTATTCCTTGAGTCATCTTGAAGGAGTCAAGGTCCAGAGACTGAGGTATTGCTTCTGAGGCCTGAGATTTCCCAGTCATTTTCATCTAATGAAATAATCATTGACCCTTGTGTGCCATCGGTCATTGGGGGGGAGGGGTTGTGGGTTTTTTTTCTACCCTGGCGAGGGGAAAAAAACCACACATTTTTCTTTGGAAATAAGATTCAACAGTGATATTTTCACCTACCTAGTCTACTTCTAATAGAATTAATAATTCTGGTTTCAACAGATTGTAAAAATGCTTGAGATGTTGAGTTCAGTGTGAGGGAGTGAGGAGGTTGACAAAGTCTCTTCTCCAAAACCAACTAGAAATCTGGAAAAAGACTGTCCATAGCAGCATCGTTTCCACACTCTGAAAATTGCTTGCAGCCAGAAGCAACTGTTCATGGAAACTACTGAGCTTTGGGTGGGCACAGAAAGGGTTTGTGGTGTGCTTGCCCCTCATGGCCCCGTGCCCTCCTCCCCTCTAGCTCTTCCCGTGATGGTCCAGCCAGAGCAGGGTGGGCTGTGGAACCCACAGCTTTGATGCTGCTTCCATCAGGGGCTCCTTCATTTGCAGGATCATCAGTTCAAGTGGCCAACTGAGTGGTAAATGGACAGGAGAAGTCAGTAGTTCCACTAGCTTGAGTGTAGAGTCTTCTTTAGATTAAGCAATGGGCCAGTGGTCTTGCTGGTGACTTCAAAAGTGGTTCTCAAAAGTGGTGAGAGAGCTGCCAGGGACTTCCTAGCTCTCCATGTTTCCCAGGTTGAACTTGGTCTGGGGGCATGTGCTATGGAGATGGAGCAGGGCCATTGTGTCTCAGGCTGGTGGCTCCTCTCTGCATACTCACACGTGAGGTGAGGGTGTCATCAGAGAGCAAAGGCCAGGGCAGGCTTGAAAACAGCCTGAGAGGCTGGGGATTTAGCTCAGCGGCATAAGCACTTGCCTTGCAAGCACACGGTCATGAGTTCGATCCCCGGTACTGATAAAAAAATTTAAAATAAATAAATAAAAATAATTTTAAAAAAAGAAAACAAAAGAGCCTGCTCACACTTAGAATCAAACGCAGAAAGAAGGCTTTCTGGCTCAAGATGTTCGAGCAAAAACCCAGACTAGTCTTTGCCAGAACACGAAGCTATTCAGACACAGAGATGACTGCTAGAATTCAGACTTAGAAATAAAAACAAGGGAAAGAATGAGTACAGATATAAGCAGCTATACCTTATTTGGAAAACAGAGTTCACAGACTTAGTTTTAGGAAAATTACTAAATAAGCAAAACAACAATAACAGCTTTTGTGAAAACATCAGAATCCAGTCAATGCCATATATTGTCTTAAATGCCCAGTATTCAATAAAAAAAATTAGAGACATTTAGAGAAGCGGAGTGTGTTCTGCATGCAGGAAAAGAACAATCCATAGAAAGCAGCTGCAAATGCTGTCCACAGATACAGGATTTAGGCAAAAAGCACTGCAAAATACTCACTTAAATATGTTTAGAGTTTGGAAGGCAGCCACATTTAAAGAGTTAAATGTTCAATGAATATAGAATTCAGTGAAAAGGTAGAAATTATGTTTAAAGGTAAGAACCAAATATAAAGCAAATGGAAATTCTGCATTCTAAAAATATAACAACTGAAATGAAAATCCTCTAGAGAGACTCAACAACAGATTTGAGATGGCAGAAGAAGGAGTAAATAAGCCAGAAGGTATGGAAAAACAAATTATTCAATCTAGGATTTTTTAAAAATTGAAAACATCTGAACAGAGTCTTAGACACTCGTAGATGATGAAGGATAGCAATGTATGTGGAATGACAGTTCCAGAAGAAGAGCAGACGGTATTGTAGTCAGGGCTTGCAAGGGAAAAGGTTTAATACAGGACACATAATTTATAGGATTATTTTATAATATTCTCCCAAAGAGTCAAATGCAAAAAAGAGTGTGAGAGATCTATCCACACACTACAGAGACCAAAAGAATCCACCTGAGAACCTAGATCCCACAGCAGTGTCCTGCACGACTCCAGCTGAAGACCTAGCCCATGGCAGTGTTCTCCACGACTCCAACTGGAGGCCTAGAGCTCACAACAATGTCTCATGCAAGCCTGTATCAAAGGTCTGTCCTGGAAAAGCCAATGGTCAGTGGTGGAAGCCAGAAAGTCTGCACCAGCGGGATGAAGGATCTGTGCCAGCAGGCTGAGGGATCTGCGCCGGAGCCAGGAAGTGATGCTCAAAGTAAGGACCAGAGCTCCCCTCCAAAAAACCACACCTATCCTCTGTGAGAGTGAGGACCTGAGCTCCTCTGATGATAACAGCTGAGTTCATAGCAGGACAAGCGTCTCCAGGAGGATCAACAGCACACCATCTTCTCCTGCAGTTCTGCTTTTATGCTGTTGGCAGCAATCCTTACATGGGCCTTCCACATGCAGCACCGTGCTGATTCAGTTCAGCTGGGTGCTCCAAGTTGACCATTAGTTAATCTACAACACAAGGATAGAAAAACTGTCAGAGGGCTGCGGACTTAGCTCAGTGGCATAAGTGCCTGCCTGGCAAGTGTCAGGTTGTGAGTTTGATCCCCTGTACCAAAAAAAAAAAAAAAAAATCTTAAAAAAAAGGTCTAGGGAGAGATAGCTCAGTGGCACAAGTGCCTGCCTGGCAAGCTCGAGGTCATGAGTTCAATCCCTGGACCCCACCCCCCAAAAAAAAAGAAAAAGAAAAACTGTCTGAAGAAATAATTCTAGAAACTCCCAACATTTGCGAAAAAAAAAAATTAACTAGCCCCAGAAGCCTCAATAACAACAACAACAACAAAAAACAAACTTTACTTAGACAATTTCTAGTAAAACTGCTAAAAAACAAAGAGAAAATCTTAAAAGCACCAAAAAAAAGAAAGAAAAAAAACATTTTGCATATGTGAAGGAAAAACAGTGCAATTAATGGCATTCTCATCAAAGACAGTGTCAACCAGGAGATAGGATGATGACAGATGCTGAAAGAAAAACATCTCTCCCAAGAATTTGATATACAAGCTGGGCATGGTGGCATACACCTATAATCCCAGCATTCAGGAGGCTGAGGCCAACGGATTGCTATGTGTTTGAGGCCAGTTTGTGCTACATAAGCAAGTTCAAGGCCAGCCTGTACTACATGGTGAGACCCTACTTAAAAATAGAATTTGGTATACAGCAAAACTGACTTCAGATGTGAACGATAAATACATGTCCAGATCTATAATGACAGAGATGCTAGTAGCTATATCAATAATTACGTTCAATGTGAATGGATGAAATACTGTATTCAAAAGACAGAAATGATCAGTTTGGATTTTAAAAAGCAAGACTTGACTATATGCTGTCGGTAAAAGTGCCAAGATACGAACAGACTGAAAGTGAGGATATGGAAAAACTGGAAACTATGCATTGCTGGGGGATTGCATGTACCCATTTTGGAAAACAGTTTGGTACTTTTTTAAAAGGTTAAGCAAACCAACTATAACCCAGCAAATCTATTCTTATGAATCTACTTGAGAGAAATAAAAATGTAAAAGCCTTATGCATGGATATTTATAGCAGCATTATTCATAACAACCCAAAACTGGAAACAATTTAAATGTGAATTTATTAGCAAGTGGTTAGGCAAGATAAATATATTGATACACTGGGATAAGGAATGAGGTATTCATACATTTCTATGACAGGTAAATCCCTGAGAGAAGCTAGTCACATTACACGTAGTATTCCATTTTATAGGTGATGTCCAGAAAAGACAAATTGGTAGAGACAAAATGTATCCTGATGGTTTCTTGGAACAGAAATTGACTACTGATAGACTTGAGGGAGTTTTTCTGGGTAATGGAAATGTTCTAAAACTGGATTGTGGTGGTAACAGTTGCCTAGTCATTTAAATTAATTAAACTTGACCATTAAAATAATTGCGCTTCAGGGACTGCAGATGTAGCTCAAAGATAGCACGCTTGCCTCCTATGTACAAGGCACTGCGTTCAATCCCTGGCACCTCAAGAAAAAAAAAGCCACTGCTTTTGCATTTACAATAGGTAACTTTTATGGCATGGAAAGTGGCATATGGTATCCATAGAAGCTGTAAAATATGAGTACTCTAAGCTTCGAGGTTACAGCTTGTCCTTTACACTTTGGTGACATTTTCTGCTTTTCACCACCAGTGCTATGAGTATCCTTTTTATTTTTGCCCTGAATGTTAAAGGGGGCTTATAGGATGCAGTATTTTTAATTGCCTGGTATGGTTTAATGCTAATCATTCTTAGATGTGGAGGATTGGATTAGATGAGCTAAAAAGGTCTTTTTCAGCCATTACCATCTCTTTCAGAGATCAAGCAACCTCTCTTCTTTGTCTTTTCTGTTGACAGTGAGCTCTGTGATCCTGGATGGTAGAATATATGTCCACCTACACATGGAAAGGTGCCCACCCTTGAAATACAACATGACTGCACTTGGTTGTTCAGCATTTCCCATGATGTCGCTGTGACTTTAGGGGTGCCAGCATGGTCAGAACGTGATTCAGGAGGACATTCCATTAGAGTCTGTGAAAGATTCAGAGATACAGAGCAGGGAGGACTTTTGCAGGGCTGAGGGTGCCTTCTTCCTTGCTCCCATTCTCAGCTATTTTGTAAGTTGTCACATCCTCTCCAGAGCCCCCAGGTTCTGAGACAAAGTGTCTCTGTCTCTCTCCAGTCCTGCCTTTTTCAGTATCTTCTGGCTTGGGAATGCCAAGCACGAGGGGGTGGAAGTGCCTGCTAAACCATTTTATATTGCTATTGTGATTATTATTTTCTCTCTGGAAATTTGCAAAATATTTTAAGAAACTAAAAATATCAGAATATTTGGCAGCCTTTAAAAAAATTCCCCCTCTGCATGTTGCAACTCCAGGAAGTGAAACGTACAGTCACTGCACCTGTAAAATACTGGAAACCTACCTTACTCGTTGTGTGAAGGGTGACTGCAGAAAGACTGAGTGAATTTAAGAGAGAAGTAATGAGACATGGGGCTGTATAAAGAAGATGCAGTGAGTTTTCATTTCTCCCCTAGCAGTCTTGCCAGCAGATTTAAATCCTGCCAGGAGAATTCATCCCGGAATGAGCCGTGCCTTGTCCTTCCTTGTTAGTATCGAACCCACTTGGGCCTCCAGAGTCACTGGGAAGAAGCAACAGGGGCCAGAGTGAGTCGGTGCCGAGGATGAGTGGGGGAGGTGAGGTGTCCTACAGGGGCACAGCCCACCAGGGCCCTGAGCAGCCAGCAGCGCTGCCCTTCAAAAGCTGCCTCTGCAGGGGCACTCGCCTGCTTTGAAGCAAATGCTGTAATTGTCACTATCTCATGTCCTGAAAACAGCAACAGACCAGGAAGCCCGGTCTGTTCTTGTTATGGGTCTGGGGAAATAATGTTTCTTTAGCTTGCTTAGGATAGGTCTCTTCATTTCATTTCCTTTGTTTTCTGATCGTTAGAGTTTCATCTGAGGGGTCTGTAGGACCAGGAGCAGGGTGGCCATCACGTTCAGGGCCTGGTGGTATCAGTCAGCCCCTGGAGGGAACAAGCACCTCCTTAGATGTCATACCCTAGGCACTTCACTTGCTTCCTCCAGTCCTTCCCCTAAACTATATCAAAATTTACTGCCATCCTGGAGCAGTTGGTGGGACCTGTGGATTTAAGAAATATTAGATTCTTATAGTTTGGGGGCAAAGGAAGGCTGTTACATCAAGGCCTATGGGCTCTCTTTGGAACATGGTTCTACCAGTCGATCAGCATTGCTTTAGGGAAAGGTGTGGTGTATCTGACAGTCATGGGAGGGAGACATGCCTTAGTGTGTGTGATGTGTGCTGAAGGCCTGTTGTAACCAGAGGAGGAGATCAGAGTAACAAGGGGAGGCTCACGGAAGATGAGACCACACCAGGTGATGGAGGAGGGGCTCATGCTGGGCCTGCAGGGCAGCACTGCACAGGAGTGAGTGCCAGTGCCTCACATGAGGACCATGCTAAATACACTTGGCCAGAGGAGGAGGGGAGCATGGAGGGGGAAGCCGGGTTCCAGAGTGAGACAACAGGCAGCCTGATTCCATGCACCTCTGATTGAGCTGACTAATGGTGGATAATGTTGAGCAGGGTCGGGTGGAAATTGTGCAACAGGAGATTGGATGTGAGCTCAGGGGATTTGGGAAGAGGGAAGTAACTCAATGCAGAAGAACCAAGAGTAAAGGTGAAAAAAATCAAACTTGGCTGATACTTCTAAGGGAAATGCATTTTAAGAATTTACTGTATAATTGTAATATGATGTGGGGAAGAATTTGGATAATATGAACTCGCAACATTTTAGGACAGATGGCAGTGGATGGTGACAGTGTGGACATTGGAATGACTGACAAGGAAGATGACAAGTGGCTGGAAGGCGGGTAGCTGGAGACACAGGAACTCTGTGGTCTGAGGTGAAAGAGCCTGTGGCATGTGAAGCTGGCGAAATGTGCCCGAGACATGTGTGTGGGGACAGCACGGTGAAGTGAGGCCATACTGAGCTGGGGAGCGGGTGGAATGTTGGGGAGAACCCAGGTTGCCTGGCCATTTGAGCTTCGCCTACAGAAGTCAGGAAAGTGAGTCGACAGTGGAGCGTGCTAGCAGGGTGGGAGGAGCAGAGGCAGAGACACCTACATACAGGCCACCAGGGATGAGCAGGAGAGACAAGTGACAGCCAGGCAGCAGAAAGGGAATCAGGAGAACTTAGTGTGGGATGTCTAAGGAAAGATGTTTAGGAGTAGTGCAGAAATGCCACCAACGGGTCAGGAGACCTGGACTGAGAAAAGATGAGAGCAAGGACATCGCTAGTCTCTGAGGAAACCATTTTAGTAGAGCAGGGAGTGCATAGAAGATGAGTCATGAATACTGCGCTCAGCGAAGCGGCAGGTAGGAGACTGACGGTAGCCAGATCTCATGAAGATAATGTCTTTTCCAGCATAAAGACCTGGGTGTGCTCAAAACTAGAAAAGAAGAAAGCCATTTTTATAGAGCCTGAGACCTGCTGGAGAATGAGGGAGCTGGGGAGAGCAGGTGTCAAGAGTCCACAGAAGGCCTGGGTGGGGGCCGGTGTTAGGTAAAACAGCCTTCTCCTGCGCTTTGTGGGAGGGCAGTGATTGGCGGGAGGAGATGCATCGAGGGTCTGGGCTTCTCCGTGCAGTGTGTGGCCCAGGTGCTGGGATTTTAGGGGGAAACGAAAGAGGACTTGGTGCTTGACGTTGAGGCTATTCACTAAATCCTTCCCCTGTGGTCTGAATGTTTGTGACTCCCTAAAGTTTGTGGCTGAAACCCTAATTTCCAAGGCAGTGGTATAAGGAGGCAAGACTTTGGGGAGGTGACTGGGTTGTGGAGGCAGAGTCCTTATGAGTGGGATAAATGACCTTACGTAAGAGGCCCCTTCACCTTGTGAGGACACAGGATGGGCACCGTCACCAGACACCCGAATGTGCTGGCAGCTTAATCTCGGCTTCTCAGTCTCCAGAACTGTAAAAAAGACATTTGTTTTAATAGGCTGCCAGCCTCTAGTATTTTGTTGTAGCAGCCAAGATGGACTAAAATGCCCTCCACTCTGCAATAGTTTCATATGTAAAGTGGAGTCTAGACTACCAAATATCCAAAGACACCTCAAAAATGTTAGGATTCCTATGAGCTGTGAGTACAGACTACCTGATTGTCTTAGCCACTGTCTTGTCCTTGGGACAAAATACAAGACACCCACAACTTAAAGGAATAATCCTTTTTGGCTTATGGTTTCTTGGTTGATCAGCTCCAGAGCAGAAATGGCAAGGTGGAAGGCCCTCCGTAGAGGACAAGGTACTCAACCAGTGGCAGCCAGGATCAGGGAGAAAAGGGAGGGGCCACCCTTCTAGGCCATGCCCCGTGACCGGCTCCACCCAGGCCCCGCCTCCTAATGCACCTCAGCCTTGAAATCTTCAACTGGATGAATCCACTGATGAGTGTGGTGCCCCAGTGACCCAGTCATCTTCTACGCACTTGAGAATTTGGGGGAATATTTTAGATCTACACCATAACACTGATTCAAGACTAAATGCTGATGGCATTTACATCCAATTATGGCATTATATAGTGATCTGCCAGGAGCCATATCATTAATGATAAGTACCTATTAATGAAACATTTACCAGATTTTAAAATGATTTAATAGAGCTGATCAGAGTACAGTGGGAAACTCTCAGCAGCCCGGCCTTCTTCAGCCCTTTCGCCATGCCCCACTATCTCATGGAAGATTGTGATGTCAGTTTACTAGAACCTTTGTCCTTCATTTTGCTTAGTTTGGGACAGTCCAAAGCCACACTGAACGGGATTTCCTCCCTGTTTTTCCTGAGGATAGAAAGTGGCTCCCATGGTCCAGATGGAAGGTGGTTGGAGCTTGGGAGAGCTGGTCCTTTGTGCGTCCCCCAGCTGGGTGTGATATGGGTGCAGCATGGGATGTGGACTCAAGGACCAAAGGGAGGAGTGTCACAAGGTTAAAAAATGCTGCGATCCAAAGAAGATTGTATAATATGTCTGTTAAAGCCACTGGGAGTGACTGCTGCTCTGCAGACCATGTTTTAGGGAATCACAGAGATATAGACTAAGGCTTCTTTGTGATGAGTTTTGAGCCCAAGATCTGCCACTTTCTAGTATGCACATCACTTCTCTCTTCTATGAGCAAGTATAATAATACTGTCCACATTATTTGAGAGGATTAAACATAAGGACAGCAGTAGATTAGTGACAGCCAGCAGTTTACAGGTCCTCCTGGGCTCTGTCAAACACCAGCTTAATTCTTTCATGAAATTAAACAGCAATTTCCTGGGTCTGAATTTACCATTTGTATTCACTAGTCCTAGGTAGTGAATTTAGTTGCGAACCACTACTCTAGTTACTGCTCTAAATTCAGAATTCAGCATGCATGAGAACAAGGTTTCTCACAGCATATTTAATCAGACATTGTGTAACAAAAGAAGCAATTGATGCACCATTCACAATGTTTTTAAACCTATATAAAGAGTCATTGATTCAGAATAGTTGCTGTGTATGTGAAAATGTATGTTTGGTGGTTGCCATGGAGGCCACCCTGCTGGCTGTGCTGTGGTCACTCTGCTAGCCTCAATTATACACTGGCCTTGCCCAGCAGCCTTCCAAACTGTCTCCATAACAACATTTCTGTGTGGAGTAACAGGACCGCCATCCTGGACTGTGTTTCTCATATAGGAGTTTCCCTTAAGAGCCTGGAAGATTCTGGTGGATTCCGTTTGCTTTATTCCTTTGAACTCTCAGTACATAGAAAGTATTCTGAATTTCGACTGTCTGTGTCTCAAGCTGTCAGGTGCCAGGATGGTGATAGTAACAGAGTCTTCTCATTTTATCAGCAACATGTTGAGATGTCTCTTGACCTATTGCCAAGATATTGAACTCTAAGGAGTCTTGGTTACCCCAGTCAACTATGTAAATTTAAATCAGTTTTAATTTGTCAACAGATACTATTCAGGCTTCAATGTGCACAATTTTTAAGTGTCAGGACCACTGGTAAAATCCCTAGTCTCTGGTATGTATTTTTTGTAAAGCTGTCTTCTCTTTATGTGAGATCACACAGATTTCTTGACTTCTAAATGACCTAGAAGTGTTTTACCTTCTTTCCATTTACATTTTTGAGATGAAGGGAAATTTAAAGGGTTAACATTGACTCACATCTTGAGCTTCTGAGATGACAAATAGATAAATCTTTCAGATTGTGTCAGCAGAGTCCTTCAGCTCAGTTTCCAGCACATGCACACATGCATACAAACACACACATACAAGAGCACACTATAGAAGAAACCCTCCAAGTTTAGCTCCAAGTATAGCTACAATGCTCATAAAGGTTTTTCTCCCTGGGTTAAACGTTCTCTTCCTCCTCCTACTTTGCATTCTGTTTGCATTCTCATTTCTCTCCATCGTTGCCATTGTCACTCACATCATGATAATGGCGCTTCCTCCATGGCAAAAGAACTTCATAAAGGAGGCAAGGAGGCGACTGCTCCCCTCAGTTCACTGTCTGCTCCCCTTCTAGGCTGGCTTCCCCACTTCTTCACACTCCCTGTTCCTGTCTCATCTCGGAGCTCATCTGAATGTGTAGTTTGCTGTGTGGTTAATACTTCTTTTGTTTTCTTCCTCTGGGTGTTCAACATCATTCTGCACTCTGGAATGGTCTGATGAAAATCAATTGTGAAACCAAATGAAGCCATGCTGTAATGTAACTTTCATGTTGAAAGAATGTGCCGGAAAAAATCTAATTATGGCTGTTTCCTAATTAAATCATTTTTCTTTTTCGCTGTTTAAGCAGCTGCGGCAATGAGAATAATTTTTCATGGAAAATTAAAGCATGGACGCAGCAGCGTAATTTCCTTTGCAGCCTCTAGCCTGGCAGTAATAACAGCATGTCGTTGTCTTTCCATGACATCATTGATGAGGCGACAGGAACATGAAGTGACAAGTTCTGGAGCTGCTGTGAGCATTGAGCCGTGTGGAAACAGTAGGCCAAGGAGTTAGTTATTTGGGAATTACTTGTTTATGAGTAATGTTTTCCCAGAGGACACATGGGAGGGGAAATACAGTTTTGGATCCAACAAAAGAATTTTAAATTCCATTTCGTATTGTCAAAATAATTCATAGGGAAGTGACATTAATGGACATTTTGCTATTTTGGATAAGGTAGATGTTTTTCTTGTTTCTAGTTTTGTACTCATAAGTTTTTTCCTGGGCTATTTTTAGTTTCATTGATCATCACAGTGTTCTGTGTTGCAAAAGTATGATAACAACCCGGGGTTGCATAACTTTGGACCTGAATGAATTTGCTTTCCACTTGCATTTTATTTCTGAAAATTTCTTGAATGTGAGGTTTTTATGGGTGCTGTTCATATCCCAGATAATTTAAAACAACTGCAAGGAAAAGGAGTTAACCGGGCAGGTTTGCAAGGGCCTCCTGGGGAGGAGCTGCATGTGGTTGGTTTATCTAGGATAGTGTTGACTCAGTGGGTGTCAGTGAGTGTTTAAATAAACCGATCCTCTTCACAGCACCTCAGTCTGTGTGCTGCGCTTGCACCCCAAACTGAGAAAGCTGGAATTCTGTAGGTCTCGGGTGATGTGACTTCCATTGTGCCAGCATTCTCATGGCACCCTTACAGATTGATTGTCCCCAACTCGTGATGACTTCAGATTTTTTAGCTTTGCCATGTTGCATTCAGAAGAAACCCTACATGGGAATTTTGGATTTTGCTCTTTTCTCAGGCTAGTGATAAGTCTTCTCTCTCTCCCTCCGTCTCTCCCTGTCTCTCATTCCCTCACTCACTGAGCAGTGGCCGTGAGCTGCAGTGCCCAGTCAGCACTGTGATCCCAGGGAAACCACTGACACTGCACTGTGCTGTGTGGCCAGGCCAGGACACTGTGGGTTAGGGCATTCACACAGTATTTTCGGCCTGTGATGGACTTACTGGATGTTACCCCTCCTGAGTCCAGGGCCACCTGTATTCCAGTCTGCATGTGTCCTGTTACTCTGTTCAAGTTCACTCTTCCTTTGTAAAGACCCTCAGTGTGCATCCCTAGGACATAGTTCCCCCAGCCATGTCTAAACATAAGGTGGTTAGCACAGAGCGCTGCAAGCTTTGACTGTACTCAAACCAGAGGTAAGGGACTGCTTTGGGAGACAGTGAGTGGCAGTTGTCAAAGCTAAATAAAATGAAGCTGTTCTTGAGCAATTTGAATGAGCAGACTTTGATTTTGGGAACGCTAAAGTTTTGTTTTGTTTTTGAGACAAGTGTAGTTCAGGCTGGCCTTGAACTCACTATGTAGCCCTGAAATTCACGGCGATCCTCCTGCCTCAGCCTCTGGAATGCTGGCATTATAGGAGTGTGCCACCACACCTGCAGGAAAGCTAAGTTTTAATGCATGAATGATAGAAAGGTGTGACATGTGGTTTGAAAGATTTTTAGTAGCACTTATTTGTGTGTTTCTTGTGGAAATAATTCTGTGAGACATCTTGGGAGCCTGGTATCCCTGATGGCACCTCCACACCTGTTTTCTTGTTTTATCCTCTAAAGTAGAATTTGTTTAAAGTGTTAATGGCACTCACTCATTTTTTCCTATTAAAAATTTCTCTCATCTTTTACAAACATAGTTCAAACCTGCTTTTTCCCTTTTTTGATTCTGTATTGGCTCTTTGTGCTAACCTAACTGTCTACTGGTTTAAGATATTTTCCCCCTGGTTTTAATCCCCAGCAAGCTAAGAGTCAAGGCAAGTGGTACCAACTTTAAAATTTTCAGCGTTGTTTTTGTGTATATATGAGTAGGCTGTGTTTGACTTCAGGAGCAGACAGTGTAGATGACTCTGGAATAGCCGGTTAAGTAGGTGTCAGGAAAAAGTTTTTGAGTTAACAGTGAATTGTCTTGTACCGTGTAAACACAAGTAGCTGTTAGGCTGAGTTTGTAATTGTATTTGCTTGTCTCTGTGCACTTTGGGAGGGCTTGAGTTGAGCAGGCAGATTGTGTGAGGAGCAGGGTCTCCATGCCTGTCTTCTTGGGGTGTGGCCTCTGGGGTGGGAGGTGCTGCGGCAGGGGAGGGCAGCGAGTGCATCTGTGCCCAAGAAAACCCCGTCTGGTTTCTTTCCTGTCTTACTGCAGGCCAGTATTCCTTGTATGAGCCTTTGTGTGCCATCTGCAGTTTTGCAGGTACATAATCTATGTTTGGACTACAGAAGGTGATTGGTCAAGATTTGATAAATGAAGCACTTGCCACTTTCCTTCACCTGCATGTCAGGAGAAGAAAAGTGAGGGTAAGGGAGTAGTTAGAAAGGTAACAGTAACAATCGGGTAATTTCATTTCCCAACAACCTACCTGCTGCATTGGCCTGTGGTGTGATGAAAGCATATGGTGAATATTAACATTTAAAACTTGTATTATGGTATAAGACACATTGCCATGAATATCCCTGCACATACTCCCCTCACTTTGAACACACTTCTCCCATTGTTCTTGCTACTTTCTAAAGGTCCTGTTTGATGAGTGTCTTTAATTGCACTGTATGCATGCCTCCATGTCCTGAATTGATTTACAACATTTACTTTCATGGTATTTTGACTTTAGGAAAGAGCTGTAAGTTACACAATGCCACATCCAGTAAATAAGGTGGATGTGGATAGATGTTTAACAGAAATTATTGTAAACCTTTTGAATTGATTGACACTCATCAAAGAGGCAAGAATGATGTGTGTTGAAGTGGAGTATTTTCAGGGATATTAATGGTAATGTGTTTCTTACCAAGTTTTAAAGTTTAATATTCATCATTTTGTTGATCGCATCACACAGCACTCACAGTTACTTCTCTGACAACCAGGTAAGAGCCAGTACTGTAGAAATAATGCTGAAAGATGGTGTTTGGAAGATGGCAGACTGGTAGGTAGCAGGAGAGAGACCCTCTCTGAGAGAGACAGCTCAAATGCCAGAATAAAACACCCTGGAGAGACCCAAACAGAGAGAGGTAGACTCTCACAACCCAGAAAGTAACTAAAGTGCGAACCCTGGGGCTACTATTAGTGAAGATAAGATCAGCGAGCATGGCGCCCTCCTCGAGACGCCTGAGCCCCGCCCGACCTGAACAGTGATCCGTGCCGAAGCGACTGGCTTGGGCCGCTGGAGCGCGGAGCTGAACAGCCCTGCGTGCAGCTCGCCGGGACCGGCTCTGCACACGACCCACCCAGAGGCACCGTGGATTCCCACTGCAACCGCGCTGAAATCGGAGCTCGGACAGTCCAGCAGTTCTCGGGGACATGGTGAGTGATGGGAATAAGACCCTAC
>PVJX010005841.1:0-81584 GCA_004027295.1 Dolichotis patagonum
TGTTTTCTGAGCTCTTGGCTAGCAGCTCTTACTGCTGCTCATGTGTTTTATAAACCATGTAAATGCAAAAGAAATGATTTGAATTTTGTTTTCAATACACTTCCTCTTTCTCTCTCTCCACCTGCACCCGTGCTCCTCATCCAGTAACCAGTGCCGTCCTTCATCCTCATCCATACCAAATCTGAGGGATCATCGCTGACCCTTCTCCTTCAGCTCCTATCCAAGTTCTGCTGGTTTTCTCTCCTGAGTTCATATCAAATCTTATCTTCCTTTTTGTGATAATAGTATTAGTAGCAGCAGCAGCAGCAGCAGTAGGATTAGTAGTGATTAAACCCAGGGCCTTTGCACTGAGCTATGTCACCAGCTATTTTTATCTTTTATTTTTTGAGACAGGATCTAGCTAAGTCACCAAATTGTCCAGATTGCTCAAATTCCTGATACCCCTGTCTCTGTTTCACAGAGTATTGGAACTGCAGACATCTGCCACCACATCTGGCTAAATCTGTGTATCTTTCTATCTCCAAATTCACTTCATTCTCTGGCCTGAGTTTCTCCCTTCTGCTATGATCTCCCTGTTGGCATCTTATGATTCTTTCTGTTCCCCTTTCTAGGAGACTAGATAATAGAACTGTGGCCTAAATGAACTTCCCAGAAGACACAAAGGAGAAAAACAGCAAATTGTGGTCCTTGTGCAACATTCAGGCGTGAAGGCACATAGCAAGTTCCAGGGAAAAGTCAACATAGCTGAGATTCATTTGTTCCCCCAGGCACATACTACAGATAAGAGGAGGGAGGTGAATCTTCTGCTGATCTAATTGTTTGCTCTTGTGTCTCAGTGAATAAAAATGAGGCAAGTCAAATGCTCAGGGCCCTTTGCTCTTTAGAGGCAAGACTCCCCTGACCCCTGCATTCTAGACTAACTCTGTGTCTGTCTTTCATCCCCATTTACTTCCCACTTGGGGACAAATGCATAGGCTGGTTTCTTACTCTCCTTTGAACACGCTATTTGCCACCGACAGAGATCTTTGCAAGACATGATTTTTATCCAATGGAACCTTGCTAAGTTTTGGTAAAAGGTTTTTCCATCACACTTAGTATTCAGTCCATAATTTCTAATATGCCTTTTATTTAGGCATTGTATGGTCACTATGAGGCACTCATAAACTCCTGGTCATATGCCACCTTGTCATAATATGGGCCTTCTCTAGTACCCCACCTGTGCTCTTTCCTCCCCTTTAGAATGTGCTTATCTACATTTCACACATTTGAGCTTACAATCCTGCCACAAGGAAGATGAGGAGAGTCACCAGGAATGCAGGAAAAATAACACCTTGAGGTTTCCTGACAGAGAATCATGGTATCAATAGCCAAATTCCTAACATCACATCAGCACTGAATACTCACCCTGAGTACACAATACACACACACACACACACACACACACACACACACACATCTGTTCCGTAGAGCATACCTAATGTGTGAGCATCTCACTGAAACTTCAGGAAAGCACAGTTTTCTACTTTCTTAGGAATTGACTCCCAAACAACCAAAACAGTACATCAGCTACAATGTAATGAAATAAAATCTTTAGTGTTCTCACAGTACAGGAAGCCCTAAAAGCTCAGCTCAGGGCTGACATGATGCTTCAGGAAGACCCCAGACCTTTTTCTGTCTTCCCCTGTGCTTCATGCAGCAGCTGGATTCCAATTTCAGGCACATCATTGCCCCATGGTCTGCTGCCCCTACAAGTTCACATGGACCTTCCGGGGAGGAAAAGGACACAGAAAGGGGGAGTCTTTGCCTCTTGCTAGCCAGAGCTGTCACATGGCTATTCCAATGGGGGATGTTGAGCATTTAGGTGTCAGAGCTTCTCTGGAATAGATGAGAAGGGAAGAAACTCCAGAAACGGAGGAGGTTGAGTCAGCATATTAGCATACTAGAGATAACACACAGAATCTGTGTGGTGCTGTCGCCATCGCTATTTGTTCCCATAATTAAATGCCCTGTATGTGACCATTTACTTAGGCTTCTGTCTTTATTTACTATGATTTCTATAGTTCATCTCCCAGTATTCCTCTCAACTTAATTTTCTTCATATGTTAAGATGTCTTCACATACATATTTAACAGTAAGTCAATTGAAGAACCTTAGTCTTGTGTTAAATAGAGGAACAAGCAAACACTCAATGTAGAGCTGTTGTTATAAGAACAAAAATGATTTTCCTCCACTTTCTGCATGCCCTTTTGAGATCCGAGGAAAGTCAACCTTCTGAAAATTACAAAGGTCTTGTGAAACTCATGCCTCTGAAAGACAGCAGGTGGCAGTGCAGACTAAGAAGTGACTGATGAATCAGCTTAGCTACATTACTGGCGTCCAAATAAACCAGTTTAATTTTTAAATTTGAGCCTTACCCAAACTCTTGAGCCACCAAACCATTATGTCTTTGACCTCATTCTCAGAAGTGAGTGACGCATAATTCCCTACTTTATTTGGTTTATTGATATTCAAATCCTTCTTAGACGAGAAGCTGCTTACTGAAAACAGGACTGTTTTGCTGTCAAATACAACATCACCCAAGGCATTTTCAATCTATTTTATGACTTGTATGACTTGTATTTGTTTCCGAAGTTCCAGATTATTGTGAAACTTCTGAGGGTGGATGTTCAGGAGGGGGGAAAGATCTAAACAGAAAACCTATATTTAAGGCTCAGGCTCTGACGGTCAGAGCTGTACTATTTATTTTATTTTATTTTATTTTATTTTATTTTATTTTATTTTATTTTATTATTTTAATTTTATTTTATTTATGTTTTACTGGGAATCAAACTCAAAACATTGCACTTGCCATGTAGGCACTTATGCCACTGAGCTATATCCCTGGCCCTCTATTCTTTTTTCTTAATCTAGAGATGTTACATCTTTAAAAATTAAGCAAACATATATGAGGAGCAAAGTAGTATTTTTAAAGACAAATAATAGTGACACACTAAATGTATTGACATATATCCCTTTTTCTGAATCAACTGAGACTTTGACATATGAATAGAAGTTTAACCAGCATTAAGCATTAAGAGACAGGCAACACTGTGCTCTCTCTAGGTCCAGGGATGCTGAATTTAGCAGAATTAAAACTTCAGTGTATGGGAACCCACATCCTGGAGCTCTGTGTTAAAAAAAAGCTGCTGAAGCCAGAGTGTTGGCCCATGCCTGTAATCCCAGCACTCAGGAGGCTGAGTCAGCAGGATCATTGTGAGTTCAAGTCCAGCCTGGGCTACAAAGTGAGCTCAAGGGCAGCCTAAACTGCATAGTGAGACTTTGCCTCAAAAAGACAAAAAAAAAAAAAATTCTGAAATTATTCAGATTTGGTGAGAAATGTGAGTGATATTCTGCCCTATATAAGAGATGAGAAATGGTTTTGCTTCAAACATGTTTATACATTTTCTGTCTCTGTGCTACTCCTATTTGAACCCCTGTATACCCATTGCTTGAAGGATTTATATAAATAAAGCAGTACAAAAGATAAAAAAGTAGAAAAGGGATGGGTTGGTCTGTGGTCTCAGGAAATGATAGTAAAGTAGGGAAGGTTTAAGAATTATGGAATTTGAGATGGAATGATTTAAGATAAAGATGTAAAAATAAAGCATGAGGAAGATTAGCCAAAGTAAAACACCAGTATTACTCAGGGAGAGCAGAGCCTACAGCCCAGAGATGCTACAATTTGCTGTTGCTCCTTGGAGAATAACTAAGATTCTCATAGGCAGAACACATGCAGAAAGAATTTCAGAAAAAAAATTGAATCTTTTAAACTGCAATGAGAAGGCAGATGGTTTAGTCAAGAAATTAGGAAGTGTGAGGATGGATACATGAAAGAGGTGTAAAATAGTGCTGAATGTGTTTTATAACACTTCAAGAGGAACTTTGTCCTCTGGAAAAACGCACATTTAACATATTATCAGTATATTTGTTCATTAAATTGTCCAGTGATATCTACATGCCTTTGTAGTTTGTAATACAGTACTTGAATTCAAATATTTTGGCATCACTTGATCTTTTTATGCAGAATGGGAGTGAGTAGGGGGCTGTAAGATGTGTAGCAGGAGAGCACTTGGATCTCTCTGTAAACTGGTCAGTGCTTGTGGGAAGGTGTTTAGTCTCCACCTGTGAGAAGACCACAGGGAGAACACGCAAAGTGGCAAACTTGTTCCTTTATTTGGTAGTGGAGATTGAACCCAGGCTTTCTCACATAGTTACCTCCCTGGCTCTTTTCCATTTTTTATTGTGTGGCAGAGTCTTGTTAAGTTGCTCAGGCTGGGCTTGAATTTGCAATCTTCTTGCCTCAGCCTCCCAGAGTGCTAGAATTACAGGCCTGTGCCACCATGCCTGGCTGGCAAAATTGTTCTTCATGTTTCTTTTGTTAAAGCCTTAACCACCGATCTTTGGAAATGGGTTTTTTTGTTTCGAAGAAGAGCTGATGTGGGAGGGAATGTCATTTTTTGCAATGGAAGTTCATAATCCCTAAAGAACTAACCTAGAGTTGGTACCAGAATTACAGAGAAGAATTTGTAACAAATGTGAAGACTGATGTGGAGAAATAAAAAGGTCAGTGACTTTGAGAAACAGAAAATTGTACTAATGATAACAAAAATAGAGTCACCAAGAAGAGGAGAGTATGAAAGTTGCAGAAGAACTTGGCAAGGAAGATCATAGTACATGAACACATAGCAAAGAAGTCTCATTAACATTGGGAGTGCATATAAAGGACTGGGAAAGTGACAGGGACAGACATAGAAAGTCAAGCTGATAAGTTGGTTATTAAAATACAGTTTGTAAGAATAAGTTTGAGAAATAAAGAGGCTGGTGACATGATCTGGGAGAAAATCCTTGTGAGTCAGCAAAGTGGTAGAAACCAGTAAAGCAGAAGGAAAAATAAAAGACAAATCAAGAGAGTGCAGAGCTCACAGGCAAATGGAAAGGGGGATCTAAGGGACATGACTGGTCAATCTTACGAAGAGCTTCAGAAAGCTGGGGGAGAATGTGCCTATGGAACAAAGATGTTTTGGCAGTCAGACATCTGTCCATTTACTGTTTGGATTAGTTTTGTTGCTGATTTTCTATAAAAATCAAATATAAGCATACTTTGGTAGTAAAAAAGGCTCAGTGGTGGGAAATGATTTTAAGGAGGAAAAGAAATACGGCTTCCAATGATGTTGGTGAACAGGACAAACAAAGAAGTATACAAGAGGAATCTGTGGGAGTAATGCAGTGAAAACTACATAGCAGTATAATCAGAAGGCCCCCACTGAATTTCCTCTTGACCTTCTTTTTCTGAAAAATTTAACCTATCTCAGTCTCAATTTAGTTTATTTTTTTAATTTAATAGAAAAGACACAGAAATGAAACATAAAAAGCAAAAGAGACAAACAAACAAAAACAACAAATCCAAAAGAGTAACAATATAGAATTTCAAAACAAGATGACAGGAATTTAACAATGGTTGTAATATTACATATTGTTAAATCCAAAAGGATTGCTTAGATTACCAGATATAGACATGCAAAATTGATCTAATCATATGAATATTAACTGTTCTTTTCAAAAACTAATAGAATTAGTAGTATAGTCTTCTTAGCTATCAGATATATATATATATATATATATATATATATATAGATATATATATACACACACACACACACACACACACAAATTTATGTCTTTTTCCTTCTCCCTTCCTTCTTCTTTCCTTTCCCCATCCCAGTTTCAGTCTTAATTTATTAATGATAAAAACAGTAAGTCCTCTTATAAGAATTAAATATATTTAACTTGGTAGGTATTCAAAAATATTAAATGCATTTTAAAATCTATTGTCAATTATTTAAAATGTCAAAATTTTAGCTGCTTTGATTGGACATATTTGTCTATGTTGTTACATTTTTTGGTATCCTTTTACCCTTGTGTCTTATGGTTTTAAACTCTTCCTTTAAGCAATGAGTTAAGAGACACTGCTAAAGGACTAATGACCATAAATGAATTGTGTCCATAGTGGCTGACTTCCAGATGAAGTGTATCCCAGGGAGCTAGCGCACAAGGTGACTTGACCTTCCCCTGGGATAAGATAGACAGTTCCTCTCTTGTTCCCCATGTAAACACTAAGGCATGATGTTGGTGAAGATTAGGTATTCTTCCTGTTCCAGACCTTACCTTTCCCTCCAAATTCTCTGTAAGCAGTCTCGTACACTGACTGTATAAGTAATGACGCTGAAGTTGTTGGGCAGTCCTTCCTCTCCTTAGGAGAGGGGGCTCCACCTGACCTCAGCTCTCTGTATCTTGACATTCTTCCTCATTTCTTCAACCTCCACCACCCTTCTTTTGGAGTTTCAAGAGCTGTGCTGGATGTGGCATATGCTATTGTTTGGTAGAGACCAACTCTGTTGGTATGAGCAAGTGAGAAATGGACTTCTTTGTATGTTCACAGGGGTTTAAAGTTCAGTGCAGGAGAAGAAAGGTCTTGGTAGACGGTCAAGAATATCAAGGCAAATCTGTTTATAATAAAAGCAATCAGCAAGAAACCTTCCACTAAGAGAGACTAGCTGACATTGTATGGTTGTCTAATTCTAATGTAAGGTGTAGTTTCCACTGTACCATCATCCTGAGCCTTCAGAGACTCTGTCCCATGCAATAGACTTGTATAGGTAGAACTTTGGAAGGACTAGGCAGTTGGGTATGGGGAGTGAACTGAGTGAATAGGAACAGATGCTGAAAGTCGCTGCAAAGTATGATGCAGCCAAGTCATTAGGGATTTTGAGGACATAAAACATGAGGGCAAGAGGTGGTCATAGCTGATGAACTCTAAAGGTGTGAAAGAGCAGGTCAAGGGAGTGCTAAGGGTCAACATGTTGGATTTTCCATTGAACACAGGAATATGTTGAGGCCTCCAGTACAGGGAGACACAGAAACTGGTGCCTATGGGGACAGCTCGGTAGCTAATACACAGAGTATGAACTCCTCCGCTACTATATGGACACATCAATGCTCTGCTGCACTGGGCATTATTATTATCCTCGCCATATACTGGAGGAGGCTAAACATGAGAGACTATGCAACTCAGTTAAACATCCAGAATAAGTACAGCATGAAGCCAGGATTTAATTACAAGTTTTGTTGTTGTTGTTGTTGTTGTTACTGTTTTAATTCCAAATACCCAGTTCTTAACTAGTAGCTAATGCTTGCTCTGGAATTCCAGAGACTAGATTGATAACACAGGTGTTTGACTACTGCTGAGCCCCTATCATGTGAGTTAGTTATGTTAACAAATTAATTTATTTGATCCATAAAAAGGAGGTTATTTTTTAAAAGCTATTACCTGCAGAATCATGAAGCAATTTGAAAAGGGTAAAGACTATTCATTTTGACAATATATCCAAGGTGGAACAGTGCCAAACATTGGGGAAATTCTAACTTTTTAAAAATTAATTCCAGAATTTCAAAGAAAAAAAGTTTGCTCACACACAAGAATATCCTTTAAAAGCATCTTTTTATTTGCTGCAAGAATATAGTCTACATTTCTATACAATCCATCCTGCAAAAACATGGTAGTAATTTTACAAGCACTGCAGAATCTCAACATCTGTACATTTGCTCAGCTAAAATATTAGCAAGTTGAAAAATATAATCTTAGAAGAAAGAAATACAAAAGGAACCAATTTTCTTTTCCAGAACCATGGTTTCTAACAACAAGAAGCACAATCCAGAGAGCACAGCTAGAGTGAGGTCTGAATCTAAGGGTGGGGCCACTGAGAGACAGATAAGAAACACTAAAGAAGCTTAATTAGGTAGCCAAATGGCTCTGTGCAGCCAGCACTAACACAGCTGCATTCAAACAGGTAGGAGTCACCTGTTCAATTACCCTGATTTAGGTGACAAGAAACTAGTAATGTGCAGAAGGATCTCCCTGCCAAGACATTAGACAGTAACTAAGAATTTAAATTAAAAAATCACAGTGATTTCCTGTTTGTTTAGCAATTATATTTCCCCACAACACCATCATAAAGCACATTTTATGTAAACTACTTAACAGCACAATGGTCACTAAACTTGAGCTTGTTCAACTGGGACAACTGTAGTTTCCTGGAACACAACTACAGAGAATGAAAGGAGAAGATGCCAAATCTTACACAATTAATCCCTAAGGTGGTGGCCATCAAGGGCAACTCCTTCTCTATGGGACTTTCCTGGAGAACTTGTCCTGAATGTGGGATGCTTTTAGCTACTTCTGTTATACAACTACTACTTGCCAGGTTATGCCATTAGATCGAGGGCCTTCAACTGGCTATGCAATACTAGATGCAGACAAAACCTGAAAGCTATCTCCGACCTTGATTTGTCTTGCCATCTCTGTGATTTCAGTCCTAAAGTTAAAGCTCTGGAGAGAGACATAGAAAAGCTCAAAGTGCCACTATGAACTGAATTGAATTCTAAAGCCTTTTATTCCATCAACAAATACGTCAGCCATTGGTATCTTAGAGGGCTTCAGTTACGTGATTTATTGGGAAGATGATCTGTGAAGGCATGTCTACACTTACAGAGAAAAAATTGGAAATAAGGAATTAAAACTAGATTCATCATTTTATACTCTCCTGCCCCAGGATCCCAAATTCAAACCAACATGCCATGTGGTGAATCTTAAAGCTGAAGTCTTTAAGATGTAGTTAGTACATTGATTTCTAACATATTCTGCTGTGCTACAAATAAAGAATTTGAAGAAAACTAAGTGAAGTGAACCTCCTGAAATCCTTGAAAACACACAACGGTCATTGGGCATGACACTTGACTGTGAGTAAAAAAAGTCTTTCTTTTTTTAAATGACGAATTACTTTGTAAATCCTGAAATATCCATGAATACAATCCATAGTTATCTTTTTCCCCTAAGATTGTTTCATTCAGAAGCACTTTTGTTTTGAGTGCATTTACTTTGGAAGTTGTATGTTTACTCGAATTTTAAGTTTATTTAAATTTTATGAATATTTAAAATTGGAAAAGATGTTTTTATAAGTAAATTTCTTAATTATGATTATTAAACCAGTGTTACTACTAGGGTACTGCTAGTATTTAAAAAGTACTAATGGAGGGGCTTGGGATTTAGCTCAGCAGCACAAGCGCCTGCCTGCTAAGTGCAAAGTAGTGAGTTCGATCCCCGGTAACACATCCCCTTCAAAAACAAACAAACAAAAAATAGTAATGGGGGAGTTTATTTTTTCTGAAGAGTCTGTCATTTTGATTTTGGTCCAAACTACACTTAATAACCCACATGAAACAATTAGTTCTTCTTATTTGTTTCTAGAATCCAAGTCCAGCGAATGATAAGTCTATAAGTAAACAGGGTTAATTATCACATACAGCCTTCATTTTGGATTCAACCATGATAGTATCAGCTCCAAAGACCTCCATGGGCCTGGGAGGGGTGTCTTGCTGTGGCTATTGAGTGCTGACAGGCAGACAGGTGGGCCCTTCATCACTCTTTTTCTTCTTCCCTTTGACCTATTTTCTGTTCCAGTTGTGGGAGATGCTCTGAATCTTTTTCATTTTGATCCTCTGATCCAGCATCTTGTACCGTGCAGGATGCTCATCAGTTTTCCTTGGAACCAGAGGTGCGTAGGAACTAGACGCATAAGCAGGGCGCTTAAAATGGCGCAAAGGAGGCTTGATAACTTGAAGCCAGAGAAAGAAAAAGAGAGAATTATTAGCCTCACCAATAACATGGCATGACCTACATATTGTGGTCAACTTTTCTTGACTTATTTTTCTCCTCTAAGCCAGAAAACAAATAGGGTTGGATCTTTACTGGGAAAACTGCATACAAATGAATAAGTAAATTATCAAGTTGGTCACTAAATAAAGACAAGAACACCCTAGGGGCAGACATTGATGACCCTAGTGCATAAACAGTCTTTGATGATGAACCCATGGGTTAAGACAATGAGAGGGCATGTTGGGATCACTTTTGAGACCAACAAAAGAAGTACTGGGTAGAGCTGTATCACTAACATCAGTTACCACTCTAAGCTTTTAGGGATGGAAAATGATAGTTCTAAAGTGATAATTAAAATGTATCATTGAGAAAATATTTGCAAAATACATAGAAAGGTCTTATATTCAAAGTAGAAGAGTAAGTCTTAAAACTAAACAAAATAAACTAATCTAAAAATGACCAAAAGATCTGAACAGACTTCTCACCAGAGACAATATATATGTCAAATAAGGACAGAGAAAGATGCTTAACAGTTTTTATTTCTAAGAAGTTGCAAGGCAAAATAACAGTGATATTCTACTTTATACTCCTATGCAAGGTAAAATCCAGTGACAATGGCAATTGTTAGTAAGCACGTAGAACAGTGATAATGAACCTGTTAGAGAGCTAGTGCACAAACTGCAACTCAAAACTTATTTATCAGTAATTAAACATGAACACTGACATTTTGGTTTATCAAAACCAACTGTTCTACTCAGTTGCTGGGGTGACCTGGGTCTCCAGCAGAGAGAGGAGACTGCATGCCCACTTGAGGTGTGCATGCCATAAGTTCACCACCACTGAACTACAGTAGAAAGAATTCTAGCAAAATGGTGCAGCCACTATGGAAGATAGTTTGACAGTTTCTTATGAAGTTAGATAGCCTTACCATATGATGTAACAATAACCCAACTGATTGAAAAACCTATGTACACATAAAAATTTGCATATGAATGCTTGTAAAAACTTTATTCATAAGTAACCCAAACTGGAAACAACCAAGATGTTCTTCAGAAGATTAATGAATAAATAAATTGTAGTACACCTACACAATGAAATCTCATAATGATAAAAAGGAGATGAATTATCAAAGAGGTGGATAACTCTTAAATATATATTTTAAATGAAAGTAATCAGTGTGAAAATACCATATATATATATGTATGTATATATGTATAGTACATATATATATATATTGAACCTTATAGTATATACTATATACTATTGAGGAGGAAAATTTCTTAGTTTTCTTAGAACAAAACTAGGAGGTCATGGCAATCCCAGAATGGAATAAAAATACAGAAAAAATATGATTATATTTCAAGTGTAAGAAACAAATTTACTGAAGAAGATGGAAAGTAAGATGCTCACCTTAGTAATTCTGGATATGAATTCAATCTATAAAACCAAAGGCTAAAGAAGGTATATGCATGCATTGTTATTTTAGTTGATAAAATTGTTTCCTACATAGGTATAGGTTGACAATTCTAATACCACTCTATGCATATCTGGCATTGAACAATTATATCAGTGGAGAGCAAATGGAAAGAAACATTAGCATGGGAATTTAAAAAACAAAAGGAGAAGGCTAGAGTGTAGTAATGAATTGGACTTGAAGTCATCAATATATACGAGTATGTAGCATAATAGGGATATAGATTTCATAGATACATGCATGTACCTGGGTTAGCATACACATATTTATTTTCCTGCTTTACCAGCTTTTAGGCTCTAGATCAATGAAGTAATAGAGACCTAGAAACCTGAGTAGCAGCTAGTGTGTAGACATGGGCTTCTGAATCATTCTCCAATGAAATGAAGCAGGAGTCCTGGGAGAAATTCTAGGACAAAGGAACAAAATATACAAGATACACTTGGAGTATGCTATACAGCCTTAAAATGAAAAAGTGCTGGAAAACTAGCAAGCAATTATGGATAGGGACATTTCAAATGAAATATTCACCATAAATGTCATAGCTGGGATAATCTGAGTGACAATGAATAAAAGTAGTTTCAGATTTTAAGGCAAAGTATAAAATAAATATCCACAAATCCATACTGGAATAAATAAGTGACTAAATAAGTAAATAATTTTGAAAATAAATAAAGGTCCAAGACAGATTTACAGATAATTGATACAGATATCCTACTTTTAAGGAGGAAGAGACTAGTCTGGGCCAGATATAGTGACATCTTTGTAGAGTATAAGTCTAGAAAGGGGACAAGAGAGTAGTTCTACAATGAATAAATCTAATAAATCTAATAAATCTTTTCAGGAGATTAAAGTTGACAAAATAGCGGTAAGTTATATTAATAATAGGCATCCTTGATACTATGGAATTGAAGTTAGTATTTTGTGATGAAGAGGAAGTTACTCTGTGGTTCTTCTCCAAAAATAACCCCTTTCTAATAATGAGAAAACAGAGAAGTCTGAGAAGCAGAGTCAAGAAGTACCACAGGAGATTCTGATTGTATGTACTGTGTCATCCTGGATGGGATCTCAGTACAGCGAAAAGACACTAGGTGACAACAAGAGAAGGATGAATACAATATGAAGTTCAGTTATGGAAAACAAGTAATAGCGTACAGCATCGAACCTGCAGTTCTGCAAAGAAGGTGAAGGACTGATTCACCCCTCCTCCCACTCCTCCCCACTGCTCTTAGCACTCATGAATCCTTTGCTCTGCTCAGGAGTGTTTGGTAAATGAGTAAGGATTAAAAACAAATCCAGTAAGTTATCATCAGAAACAAAATACATATGATAATTAGATTAAACTATCAGGCAAAAGAGCTGGCACTGAGCACTGAACTGAGCACGGAAGATCAGCTCTCACCAGAACCACTTCCCTCTCACAGAGCCAGCAAAGGAGGACAGGAAGGTGAGCTGGCTCAAAGGGCTCAAGACTGAGGACACATATGCTGAATCACTGAGGCCTCCCTCATGAAAAACAAGCTAGAAAGTCTCCTTCAGTGACAGGAATGATGTTTACGATGAAGCAAGTAACTAAATACAACTGAAATGTACAATCACAGGGAATAGAGTAAACTCTGGCATATTCTTAAAATATCTTACTGTGGTGTGAGTACAAAATGATACAGACATTTATTATCACAAATAGAGGTTCATGTAATGTTCTAATACATAATATGCTAATCTAATGTCATGACTATAAAATACATTGATACATGTATAGAAAAATCTAGATGAAAATGCATTTAAATCATAAGCATGGCTATTTTATTTTATTTTTGGTTGTTTATACTAATTTTTCTGTGAACAGGCTTTAGTGGGGTCACTTTTTCAAAAGACATGTTACAAAAAGTTCCTCCTGTGGAATCATGTATCAGTGCTCTTCTATAAAAAGCATACCTAGTAGAAAGTCAGTTAAACTGACTTCACTAGGGGCTTTTGTGCTGGACATCTCAAAGAGCCCAAAGCTGAATACACTTTTGGCATCATACAGATTTACATTTACACAGAGAATTCTTAAGCATTTATTATGCACTGCTAATGTAATAATAAACAAAACTTGTAGAAATCCTTCACTTCATTTTGTTAACATCCTCTGAAACTCCTAACTCACAGAAGAAAGATATGTCCAGGTCTAAGTCATACTATTACTAAAAACTCATTAATGTTCACACCAATTTTGCCTTTTGTGTTATCCTAACGTAACAGAGTGTCAGTAAATGATCTTGTTGTGACATAGTATTCTTCCATAATAACATAAAAGGACAGAATTATTTTTAAAATATCCAAGTGCTTATTTCTGTGTCTTAGGGTAAATAAGGGATTATGGTGCCAATTAAGCCGGGAACAAATAGAGAACCAGTCCTGCCACCCTGGAGAAAGGAACAGAGGCAAGAGAGGGCTTCAGATCAAAAGCTAACAGTTGAAAGGTCTGGGCTAGCTGATTTGTGGCCCTTCCTGTCACACTCCCTCTCCATATTCATTCTATTTTCACGACTCAGCATGAACCCAGCCAAAGTATTATTGAATTTCCCACTTCTCAGCATGAAGAAACATTTAACATTTGCTGGAATTCTGATTGTCAGAACAAACACTCTCCTTGCCACTGGAGTCCCTGCAAATAGAGTTGAACCTGCTGATAGAGAACGGCTCCCCACCGAGACTGTGGAAATACTTATATGCCTGCCATGACCCTCACTCAAAGTGGGAGGAAGAGTGAGATTTCATACAGGGCTGTTCTGTATGCATTCACTGCCTTTCCCTTCTGCAAGCAACTGTGATGGGATGACAAAATAGAGGCAAAAATAGAGGCAGTCAGGAGGGCACCATTTTGAATTTAATGTGGACTTTTATTCAGGGGTGATGAGATGGCCTCTTGAAGGCAACTTTGTCCATCTTCTGGCTATTCTTGAGATTTCAGAAGGGATCTGACCCTTTCCTTTCTATAACTGGGTACTTCCCATACCTGGACCCACTAATAGTATGAACTTGCTCCCCTGGTCAAGAACTGAACAGGAAATAGAATACAACCATATGCTTGATTACCAGCAAGTTGGATACTTCTTCCCTTGGAATACATTCTAAAAGTCTGCTGTCCTCTCAAGTTATATCCTGAGAGAATGTAATCTAATTGGTAGATAAAGATTTTAACAAAGCCTGAATTTGTAAAAGTCATTATTTATATTACTTCCAAATATGCTTAGGAGAATTTCAAAATAAAAATGGACACAGCATCATGTTTTGTTTTGCAATTCTACATGATATTTGTTTTTTATAAAAGCAAATGTATTTTTGGGAGGTTTAACTTTCATTTGTTTACTTCTTATCCTTTTAAATAAACACCATTCCTCTCCAAGATATCTTTGACTTTTCTCTTCTTGCACTGCCACTACCAATCAATCTATCTTTTCCTATCTATTTATCTTTTTCTTTTGCTCTTTCTCAATTTTTTTCTCTCTCAGATGATTTTGCTTGGTGGTCTCTTTTTCCATCATGGGAAGGTACTGAGCACAACTTTTCTTCTTCAGCAAATGGATTTAGATGTATTCACATAGCAAATTAATACAGTTGTTAGTTGGATTCACACATTAAAACAAAAATATGTAGGGAGTTTTGAAAGTTCCTTTTTTATGACCATTTTATTTATTCCAGTCTACTGTTAATTCAATACTGTTGTGCATATAATAAGTGTGACTGTGCAAGGAAGAATTTCCTCAACCAAATTTAACTGAGTGAAAGTTAAATTAAGATCTTCATGGCAGGACTTAACAGTGACATAAGAAATGGTATCATGTATTAGGAATCCCTGAGCACAGCTTAGGAAATGTAGTTTTCCTTAATTTTATAGGCTAAAGGGTACTTCTCAGTTTTTATCAGGAGCATTTTACAGAGTGTTACAGTAGATTACACTTTCAGAAAAACTGGATTAATTCATTATCTATATAATATCATATAGCATAAGGAATTAATTCAGTATACCCTAGATTTTGCACTGAAACAAGCCAGAGAGTATGGTCATTAATATTCACCCAAATTTGCATCTGGCTAATTACCTTGAGTTAGACTTGCTCTTCAGTCAAGTTGGTCTCGGTTCTTTCCATCCTCTGTGACTGCAGTATGACTGCTTGGAGCCCCGCACTGCAGTGCAGAGAAGCATCTTCGTGCGGAGAACCTCTATGGCACAGCTTGTCAGCAAACAGCAGCAGCTTGCTCTACCCTGCACTTTGGCATAAATTCTAATATTGGCAGGTTTTTTTTCTTTTTAAACAAAGGAAGCAGTGGAAATCTGTTTTATTTTCTTTCAAAGATAGTATCATGACTTGGAAGAAAAAATTCTCATCTATTTATCCACATTTATACACACAGAAAAAAATACATGAAACCAGTAAGATAAAAATAATCATTTATTGTCATTTAAATATTGTTTTACATAAAGAAAAAAATTGTGCTTCTGTACAATGCCATGTCTAAAATCAACATCTATTTATTCAGGAGTCTGCCTTGAAATCTCAGAGAAAGTCCTTATAAAAATGTGCAAAAATCATCCAAAGTTTGGAGCTTCATGGGATTGAAATATTAACATTAGCTTCATTGAGAATGAAATAGTAAAAGAACCACACCTGTGATTTTCATTTCAGGACTGATTCTGGTAAAATAATTGTAATAGCTTTTGTGTATGTGAGGTATGATTGAAATACATGGTGAATGTTTGAATTTTTAAAAATGATTACAGTAAAAGACACACTGCTGTTAGTCCCCTTCAAAATACTTCCCCTCCCTCTGAACATATGTATACCATCATTCTTACCCGTTTGTGAAGCAGTTCTGAAAGTTCTCTTTCCTGAGTAGCTTCATCAAGTGTGACTAAAACTAGGGTGAATGCTGCTGCTGAATGCCATCTATGGGAAAGGCAGGCTCATAAAAACATGATGGAATGTCTTCACACATCTTATTTACTGGATTTCACACACTGCAACTTCTGGCTCTGTCTCAAAGTCAAAATGACCATGAAAGGTAAATGGTTCGAACAGATCGAGGATATTGAGGTAGCCATGACAATCACTAAAAGACATGAAATAAGGACTTCCAAGATTGCTAGAAAGAATGATGGGATATGTGTATTCAAATAGAGGGAAATATTTTCAGGGGAATTAATGGTAAAGTGTTTTTCTTTTATTGCAATAAATTTTTAAAAATTAAAACATTCACTCTGTTTTTCATTTATACCTCATGCTAACTGTCCCAGGCACAAAGTTAAGAATTCAACACATATTACCCTGTATTCTTCTCTATTGTCCTGCAGACAGGCACTATTATCCTTCCCTTCCTGGGTGAGGAGACTGAGGCTTACATAGCTGAAGTCACTCACAAAAGTCTGCAGAGCTAAGACAAAGGAAGTGTGGACTCTGGATTCACATTGAAGTGATTGGACCTCAGATGCTTTCCTCCCATATTTAAAATGATCTTGGCTCAAAATTCAGTTTTAATAAGTAACATAGATTAAAAGAGTCAAGTTAAAACTGCACTTCATTTATACTAGTGCTGTGAGTAAATCCCTGTCATATGCTGGATTCTTGTGTATACTTGTTAGGAGTCATAACTATGATTTCCCTGAAACAAACGTACACCATCTTAATATATTATATGGCAATGGTTCATGAAGGAACTACATAAAGGCCCTGGTTAAAAAGTCCATGAACTAACTGCTTGTATCTCTTCTCTCACCTATGTGGTTTGGAATGTTAGCAGGTGGTACCAAAGTGGTACCTACTAGAAACAGCAATCAAGGTAGGCAAGCTTCATCACCTTAGGTGAGACTGCAACATGGTGATTCTCAACTCTGGGTACAGATAAGAGCCATGTAGAGAGCTTTGAAAGCTCTTGGTGCTCAAGTTGCAGCTTAGGTCACTCAGCACAGAATCTGTGGGGGTAAACTCAGCCTCTAGAGATTTATTATGCAACTGTGCTGGAGTCTGAGAATTACTGTCTTAATCTCTAAAGTCTTTACATCCTTGTCTCATTTGGAGCCCTTCACCATCCCCAGAAGGTGGCCAGATTCAGAGCTGGCTCAGTTCCCAAGTGACTTGGGCACTAGGTTCTAGTTTCCCATATTTAAAAATGAACTTGACACCACACACTTCAGAGGGCCATGTCGAGACTACAAAGAAACCATGCACATGAAAGCAGCAGCACACCACCATATAGTCGAGGTTAATTAGAGGTCAGTTCCTGTCTCTTTCCTGAATTGAGGTCCCTACATTTCTGGCATTATCTGGAAGACTGCAATTGTTGGGAAAATTCAGTAGCAGATGATCCTTTTCCAAATTGGGAATTCATTTGTGTCCTCAAAATGCAAAACCATTATAGTGAAGCCATGCTACAGCAGTTCTTTCCTTTTACAGAAATACAATTTAGCAACATTAACCCACCCAGGAAAGTACACTTAACCACGCACATTAGAAGTCATGTTGTCTAAAATAACAATCTAGTCTTAAACTATTCAAGGTGTATCTTATATTAAAAACTAAAATAATTAAACCCATTATCTCCATTTTTAAAGACTACCTCTTCAAAGAATTTAAGTCATGAAAATGAGAAGGCTCAATTATCCATGGCTTCCAGGTTTTTTTCACCTCACAGAAGGAAGAGTACAGAGGACAGGAAGCCTGCAGTTCCAGAAGCTACCCCACAGGAGCTGTGTTGACCCAGTTGGAACCAAATCTCTACCAGTCTGGTATGGTAAGATCACAGACCAGCATTTCCAGGTCACCATGGAATGTATATCTACGGAAGGAGATATGTCACAATTTTTCTCCTCCACACCCAACCTCAAGCTGTCTGGTTCTCAAGGGAGAGGGACCATCAGATTTCCAGGGAGCTTTCAAAAGAACTAATGCCCAAGCTCCATCTCTGAGTCTCTGAAGTCAGTATTTGGAGATGAAACCCAAGTCTCAGTACATTTATAATGCCCAATGATCCTAACATGTAACCAGGATTAAATATCACTGAAAGGACTAATTTGTTTTGTGAAAAAGCCACTATAGTACATTATGCATCAAATGATGATGTTTTCATTGATGACAAACCAGAATAGCATGGTTCATGCTACAGTCAAGGTATGCAGTAGGCTATACCACCAAGGTTTATGAAAATGTACCATGCAATGTTTGTTCTATAGCAAATTCAACTAATGTCACAGTCCTCAGGATGTATCTCCTCTGTGAAGTGATATATGACTGTACTTAGGGTTCAAGGGATGCTTGGTGCTGTTGACTGGGTCTGCTCAGCTCATGGAGACATTCTCCCATCCTTCTTGGCTGGTACTCACTCACCCCTGGCCATGTGTAAAATCTGTGACAAAAAAACCTATGTTTTATACTATTTTGTTATGTTTGATATTATTGTATTTGAAACTATGCTCAACTATAGCAGAGATAGAGATATTGTGATAGCTACTGTTGATGTCTGGTTGTTTTAATGTGAAGTACTGTGTTGCCTATGTTGTCCTGTTCTGATCTACTACTCTGTTCTGCCCTCTTTTGTTTTATTCTCTTTAAAATAAAATTTAAAAAAAAACCTATGAAAGTCTCCTACTGGAAGAGTATTATAAGAGGAGGCACAGGGCTGGGGTCACACAGAATGGGACAAAGCTATTATAGCTATGAGATACTACGAAAACCATTACTGTCTTTTGGCACTTGGGGTTTTGATCTCTTTCTTCCTTTTGTATAATAGGAACAATAGTAACTTGCACATCTTCTATGAGGATTTGAGTAAGAGATATGACTAAGAAAATGTTAATGAGGTTCTTTGGATAGTGTGCAGTATGGAGCAGGCATTTGCCGAAAGGTGGCCATTATTTCACATGACAGGAAGATGAAAGGCCATCCCTGGTGCCTTATGACAGTGTCCCTCTCTGGTGCATTTTCTGATGACAGTGTAGAAAAGCCATCTAATTACTCAAAAGATTTGATTTCAAAACATGAAGGATCTCACTACTCAATGAAAAGATTAACTTAATGATTTTATTTATATTTGGCAGAGAATACACCACTCTGACTCACAAAAGACTAACTATCTGAAATGTACATTCATGAGAAAAATGTATGTATTTCCATTCCACTACTCAAGAGAACCACTTGACTGAAATCAAGTGGCATTCTAAGCAAAGCAAAAATATCTAACCCACATTTGGAACTATTTAAGCAATATAAAAATAGGGGTCCATTCAGTGATTTTTGAGAAAAGCTCATCCTTGAATATTTTGTATGGGATCTGGAAATCCCACTGGGAAATCAACCAACCAGAATGGAACAGCTCTGGTCCCTGAATTCTAAACTTCAAATAATCAGCAAGTAGCAGGAAAATTAGAAAAAACAACAGTGGCACTTCTGATTTTTTAGATTCTTATCATTCATTATGCTGAAGCATAATACTTGTTGAATCTATTTCACTAGAAGCCACTTTAGAGCAGACTACTTGGTCTTCTAGATAGTTCTTTGTGCTCTATCCTATATATGGTTTAGTCCTCCACACCAACACCCTGAGGACAGGACACAGTGTATGCACACTTGCATCTCCAGAACTCAGTCACAGTACTGACAACAGTAGGTGCTGAGAAACACTTAAAAGAGTGAATAAATTGCTTTCCATCACACTTGGTAACCATTACAAATTTTCCATTTAAAGAGCCAGTAACTTCCTTATAACATATACGACCTGGCACAGTTGTGATAGTGTATAGAAGTGAATAGTTCTCCTTTGCTTCTGCAAAGTCTTGATTTCCAGATTTGCTGCCCACGTTTGTTTAAAAGAATGCCAGTACATCCCTTTCCTTCAAGTTTCAAGTCTGGAGCCTGAGGAAACCCTTTGTTTTGTACAGATGCTAAGTCTCGGCTCATTTCTCCAGGTCTCACTATGATATGGAGAGACACGCAGGCATCACTTTCAAACCCTCCTCCCCCTGAAAAAACTAGCGAAAGGAGAGAAGCTGTTAGATAAGGCTGGAAAATCAACTCATTCAAAACAATGTTTACCCTATCAAATACCCTATGACTAGAAAAGGAACAACCTCCTTTAAGGAGCTGGTCCTTTCTTTTCTTTCTTTTCTTTTTTTTTCTTTTTTCTCTTCTCTTCTCGTCTCTTCTTTCTCTCTCTCTCTCTCTCTCTCTCTCTCTCTCTCTCTCTCTCTCTCTTCTTTCTTCCTTTTGACACAAAGTCTCACTATGTAGTCCAGACTGCCCTGAAATTATGGTGATCCTCCTGCTTCAGCCTCCCAAGTGCTAGGACTACAGGCATGTGCCACCATGCCTGGAAGGAGCTGATCATTCTTAACCTCTTTGCTTGCTTCAATTTTGTTTGCCCAAACATGCACAAAGTGCATGATTTAATGCTGCTTCAGTGGTTTGGAGATTATGCAAAGTAAGTCTTTTGCTTGTTTTTTCTCATCAATATGTGTCCTTTATTCATACTAACAGAGACCAACTTCAGAAGAAGTTGTAAATGTAAATTTCTTCAGGGTTAAGAAGTAATGAAGTGTTAAAAAACAGTCTTTGATTCAATCATAGTAAGTGATGACTGCCATCCTTCATACTGAACTCAAGGCGAGAGCGCTGCAAAGAACAGTCGTTCAAGTTCCCACCTGAACTGCACCTGAGGGCACTTCATATCCCAGCTCTGCTTGGAATAAGTGAATGGGGAACTGATCTAATTCTCAGGCAGAATATAAGGGTGGAAAAGGGAGTCACAAGTGCAGACTCTTTAGCCTCAGTCTTTACTCACTGGCAATGCATTTCACAGAAAAGAGCACCTGCCACCTCTTAACTATAGGAAAGCTATTTATGTGTTTGTGCCTCAGTTTCCGATCTGTAAAATAATAGTGTCTTCCTGAGATAGTAGTGAGGATTTAATTCACATTAAGAACCTAGCATTGTTCCTGATGTTTGGATGTATGCAAGACATGTACTTGTTAAAAACCAGCATCAGAGAGATTGGAAGTCGCTGTTTTTTCAAGTAAAGTATTTGTAACTTACAATACATGTAATAAAAGAAACACAAGCATTCTAAAATGTCTTCAGACCTCAGAGATGGTCAGGTCTCTTCCAAGGAAGCGCCTGGATGGATGTTTTATCCATAGTCCCCTAAAAAAGGATACAACAATGTCACTGGAAGCCAGACAGCATCTCACATGCAAAAATCTTTCTACAGCAGGCAGTGGAGTTTGAAGCAGAGCTGCAACTACTTCCAAGACTACTGGGCACCAGCAGCTGCACATAGGGAGGAGCGACCACTGCATTTGCATCAGTGAAGCACTGTAATACTGTACCTTCTTATCTTCAGTAATCTCAGCCAAGCGAGGTGCCCTGGAATCTGCTCAGATGTGAGAAATTGACTAGTCTGGATCACTAGCAGTCATGACTGTTAGTGATGGTGAAGCTCTGTGCAACTTCTCCAGTAAGAGCTAACACCTCCCCAGCTCTCCTCACGGATGGCCACCCGTGGAGCTCGGGGGGGCTCACATAGCCCATAGGGCAACAGATGCAGTTGGATCTAGAAAAAAAAATGGCTGCAGGTGCTATTATTTTTCCATATATGAACCACTTTGCTATAGATTTGCAAAGAGCTAAGGTGCTGTCTCAGAGCAGTTTCTAGCACTGGAGTTCCGCGATGACTCCTGAGATAATTTCAGAACCCACACAAGTAAGTTTTAAATGGAATGATCTTTGGGGGCTTCTAGATTTAGACAAGCTCAACTTACAGTACATTCTTTATCCATCACCCATCTCACCCAAGAGGTTAGAGATGGACAACGTTAAATCATCAACATGAATGAAATCAAACAAAACTGGCAAAACAGCTATAAATCTTCCACTTAAAATTCTTTAATATACTTTATGCATGCAGGAAAGAAATGTTGATCTAACAAATAATTATATTCTTCATATGATTTAATCAGAGCTCAATGTTTTTTATATTTGCTCAGAAATATTTCTGAAGGAGTAAATAACATAGGTAGGATTGAAACACCCTGTTTTCTGCCACCATGATCCATCTTTTTCTTCCCCTTAAAACCATACTTAACAGTCCTTCATATATATATATATATATATATATATATATATATATATATATGATTATATTTGTACCCATAACATACCTACTATTTCTGCATGTTTTATTACAGACAACATAAATTATGCTACATATTATATACCTTGTTGTAATTTGCTTTACTTGCTCAACATAAGTTAAACACTATAAAACAGAAAATCATCAAGAGTATAATTAAATATCTTGTGGCACATTTGCATCAGGAATTTTGTACAAAGAACCAACTTTATATTTTGCATGGGATTTCTTTAGCAAATCTATGAGTTCTTTTAAAAGTTATATTTCTTAAAAGCAGAATGGAGCCATAGTTTATTTTTCTTATATAATTAGATATCGTGTATTTTTAATACAAATTTAAACCACTCACAATTATTGCTATTTATTAATATTTTTACTAATTTTTAACATCTGATATTATTCTGTGCTTGTCATTCATTATCCTTTGCTGCTTTGTCTTCATTTCTGCCTTCTATTAAGTTGATATATTTTGTTTTCCATTTCTTGATTTAGATAGATGCTTCAGCTTAAAATGCTTGTTCTAGTCAGTTTATGGCTAACAAAACACCATGACCAGGTGACCTTAAAATAAGAGATTTATTTCACACAGTTCTGAGGCTAGGAGTCTACGATCGGGGTGCCAGCATGGTTGGGTTCTGGTGAGGGCCCTCTTTATTTTATACACTGTCGTCTTCTTGTTGTCCCTCATATCATGAGAAAAGGACTAGCTCATTCTCTGGGGCTTCTTTTAAAGGGCACTAATTCCATTCATGACGATTCTAACCTTGTGACCTAATCATGAAATACAATTGTACTGGGGATTAGGTTTCAACATAGGAATGATGACGCACATGAAGTGCGTAACAATGCTATAGGTTACAGTTTCAGTATTTTACTGATAATTCTTTGTGTTAAAAAGTTACAAAATCACAAAGTTCTGACAAAAATAAATCTCAGCACACTTCCTTATTGTAATATGCCTTTTCCCACATACAGATTCTCTTTGTTATTTCAATATAAAAGCTTGGTTATTATTTCTATGGCCACTAATTGCTTGAATTCATCAACATGTCTTATTTACTCATGTGCTCACCAGTAATTCTTATATCTCATCTTTTGTTTTGAATCACTTTTCTGTTTTTGAAGTATATCCTTAACTTTTTTTAAGTCAAGATTTGTGAGTGGTAAATTATACAGCTGAAAACATTTCTACTTCGCCTCTATTCATAACTAATACTTTATTTTTGGCACTTTACGGTAAGTTCTTGACTTGGGAACATTTGAGCTGTGAACTTTGACAGGTAATATTCCTAGATACAAACAAATAATGGAAGTAGCTCACATGTCTGCCAGACATTGTCACAGAAGTACTGCTGTATGTTTACTGTACAGTACAATTATGTACAGTAGTAAAGTACATTCAAGGACTTTTTGTGTGTGTATTTGCTTTTTAACACTTTATATTGTATATTTGTGTCAAATATACAATATTGTATATGTATAACACATACATACAACATTGTATACGTATAAGAGCCAAATATATAAGAGTCACTTTGTCAGACTTAACCAATGAATTACTTTTAAATTCTCCCTGAAAAAAACTCGTTCGGTTCAATACATAGTTCAATATAAAGTATATATATTGCTTTATTTTTCTCAGCACATGGAAGATATGCTTTTACCACCTCTGGTGTCCACTATTATAAATGTAAATTTTTCTTTCAACTAATTACCAGTTGATTACTTGCAACTTCTCTGACCATAACGAACTTTTCACAATATTTAAGATTTATTTACTCTTGATGTAATATTGAGAAATCCCCCAATCTCTCACAATTTTGTGATATATGCATTGTATTTTTTTTAGGTATGGCTATTTTAGGTACATTCTTCTACCTAAAATATGAATTTTTCTTCACTTGTGGAAAATTATCAGTTAAATGTAGAGATACTGCTTTCCCACTAATTTCTTGTTATGTTACTAGAATTCCTGAGAGATATAGTTATAGTTAACCCTTTATGAGATATATTATTTGCAAATATTTTCTCCCATTCTGTGGGTTGCTTTTTCCCTTTGTTGTTTGTGTTTTTTGATACATAAAAGCTCTTACTTTTGATGATGTCCAATTTATCTTTTTTTGTTGCATGTGAAAATTGTGGTATTGTGCTTCCCCTCTGCCTCACCACTCACCCATCCTCACCAGCCTGTCTAGAATTTTGTAGTTGTTTCTACGTGGCTCCTTAAGCTTCCACATCAAAGCCAGGATTTATAATGACAGTCTGAATAGTGCCCCAATATGGGGATACTGAAGATCCAATTCCAAACGGATCAAAGTTCTTCCAGTTCTCTAGGCCAACAACCTCCTCCATACCAAAATGTAGCTCCAGGCGACTCATCAGCAGCCTGCCCCAAGCTCTGTCCTTAGGCCAGGTCCATGAACACTTTAAGTCACTTTTCTCCTTCTGACACTCCCACTCAGAAAGTAGAGTCCTGACGTCCTCTGACGTCAGTGCTGTGGAGTTAGTCACATTTTGTTTCTGTTTCCCAGAGATGTTTGTCTCTAACACTGGGCACTAAGAATATTTTCCAAGTTTATTTCTCTGTCTTATCCATCCTCATATGGGTTCACAGGACAAGAGTATGGGTCAAAGAATGCACATCATGACCAGAATTCACAGTAGATACCAGTATTTACATATCTTAATGATGGGACTGATTATCTTGCAGCCAACTGATTTGATTACAGTGGATCTGTTATGCAGATGGCACTGAAGAAAACAACACCTAAATGCCCTGTTAGGTTCATTTGCCTGACTGTATAATTAAAGGATTTTAAAAGCCAGTATTTATTGGTGGCAGTTAGGAACTGTGTCTTGTATAACTATGATATCAGCAAAAGCTCCTCAAGGCGGATTTGTGAGCAGGTGCTAGCCAGGCCTCAGAGGGGCCATTAAGGCATCTGAGTGAAAGGCAGGCAATGTGTGTGGCTTCTGAGGAAAGGGAATAGAGAGTTGGCCACTGTCACAAGTGAGGTGGGAGCTATTTACTAGATCAAGTACAGTTATTATCATCTGTGTTTGGAGAACTACCACTCAGAGCCTACAGGCATGAGCGGGAATGGTCAGAACTCGGAGCCTCTGATGCTAGTTTGGTCCCGTTTAGAATGCAAAACTAAGGCTTGAGACAAAGTTGCCATGACTGATTCAGAAGTTCTGAGAGCATGGAAGAGCATGTGGGAACCACACAGCTCTGCATATTCTTGTAGATGACCAGGATAATCTCAGAGGTCTCACCTGCAGGAGGAGGAGATGACTTTACAGGGAGAAGACCACTGCTGCACACTAGAGTTGCTTGGGATAAATTTTAATCTCCTAATGCTCTAAAGTCCTAACAGCACAATTACCACAGTAGGATATGACAATGACTTCTAGACAATGTGGGGACCAAGGTTCACTCAGTACTAAAACACAAGTCAGTATAGCTGAGGAAAATGATAACTTTAAGTCTTGATTGAAAAGTGTCTCCTTTCTATGTAGTCATAAACACACACATTCATGAGCCCAGCATTACAAACATTAGAGAGCCTGATATATGTCTGTCTCCTTGGCAGCACAGCTGTTTCAGGTGGTCACAGAGGCAAGAAAATTAAGAGCAAAGAGCAGACACTGACTGAATCCAGTTATTGGACTAAGGTAAAGAAACTGCAGAAGATGGGCGTGGTGGCACATACCTGTAATCTCAGCACTGGGGAGGCTGAAGCAGGAGGATTGCTGTGAGTTCAAGGCCACCCTAAACTACCTAGTGAGACCCTGCCTCAAAGCCTTCCCCCCAAAAAGAAAAATAAAACAAATAATTGCTGCAGAAATTGAAGATGAAAAGGCAACACATACATTATATTTTACCTCTAAAATGCTGCTAATTGTAAAGTGAACTATTATTTCATGTACAAACAAGAAAATAGCTTTGATAACTAAATTATCACACCATATGGATTCCAAAATACTCTAATTTCAGAATAAAATGCAAGGCATTGTACCTTTCAGAATGGAAAAAATGTAGTAATTTCCTAAAGAAGAAATCTAAAAGATGAATTAGCACTAGAAAAAAAAAATTAACAAAAATGATAAGGGTAAACCAAATATGGATGTCATTTTTATTATCAAAGGGACAAAATATAAACATACTGTTCAGCATCAGTAAAGGAATAATACAATGGTAAATTTCGTCCAGAAAGTGTAATGTATTGACCTTTCAGAAGATTGCTTTAACAGTAATGTGTCACAAATCTAAATGTGTACACATTTTTAAAGCAGTAATTCAGCATACAGGAATTTGACCTGACTCAGAAGGCGATTCACATACAAGGATAGAACATTACTTGTGATAATAAAAATGCAAGATACATAAGTCAAATTACAAATGAACACCTAAATAAATAATCTGTGGGGCATCTAAGAAATATTGGCCAGTTATTTAAATATTTGTTAATTTACCAAGATGGGAAAACATCTTCTAATGAAAGGGCACATTTCAAAAGAAAGGAAAAAAATTTTACATAAATCATAATTTGAATCCTGGAAAAATATTTAATAAAGGCTGGAAGGTTAGATTCTCTAGGCTAACTGTAAGGTATAGCATTATTGGCAACATTTCTTTCCTATAATTTTTAGCTATTTGAAAACACTTTTACAATGACCATTTTTACCTTTTATAACTTTTCCTTTCCTCCAAGTAGATTTTTTTTCTAAGTTCTACTACAATGAAATCATAGTGGGGAATGTAACCTTAGGCAGGGACACACAGAATCACCAGTGGTTATACTTTGTATCCACCAGCAACTACAGATAATCACTGTGAATATTTAAACTCTTCCTGGTAAATGGTAGGTGAGGTGTAGATTGTGTATAGTTTCCTAGTTCTCAACAGAACAAATCAGCTCTATCATCAGTTCTGACACTGTTAGTACTATGCTAAATTCACAAGCATTATTTCTAATCTGTATCAGATGGATGAGACGAGTCAGAAAATCAGTACTCCAAGAAAATGAAGAATAGACAACTAGTGGCAAAAATTCCATGTGGCAAAGCTGAAATTTGAACCCAAGTCTCACTTTTCCATCAAGATTAGATATTTTGCTGAGATAAATACCAAGAAAGAGCAAGATCCTGTTCTTTTCACCAGTAAATGGAAGAGATTATTAACGCACTATGGAAATATTATCCTGCCTCTGGGAGAAAGTCACAAATGTGGGTGCTGGAGATACCTCTGAAAACATGAGGTACATTTGATTGATAAAGGACTAGATTCTCCGCTTAACAACTGCTATACTCAATGGTTGAGAAACCTGTGGTTTCCATTGTTTGTAGTCACAAAGATAAGGGCGCAAAGGTATCTACCCACCTGGCAAGGTAAGGCGACTTGTGGAGCTAGTGCTGGGGGCTGGGGAGCTGTGAGAACGCCTCTTTGTGCCTGTGAAGAGCAAGAAAATGATAAGCAAAATTAGGGTGGTGGATAAACTTGCTGAATAGGCAAACGTTATTAGAAATACTGTCAAGTGATATAAAAGTTTGGGTGTGAAAATAACCTTTAGATGGTTAGGTGAGGTTATAGCACTGGCACACATGAAATCATCAGAAAAGCCAAGAGTTCAGCTTTTTATCCTTATGTGATTCTGCTCAGTTGTTCTGATTGGCAGGATAGCATTCTGGAGATCAACACATCTGGACAGGCTGCAGCATGGCATCACCAGGGAAGCTTCCTAAATATGCAGTGGCTTGGGTGTTACCCCTAAAGATCTTGTATTCGGTGTCCTAGGATGGAGCCTGGCACATGTACTTTTAAAGCCCCATGTGATTCAAGTAAGAGAACAACTACAGTAGCTAAAATAATGTAAAGTTCTGTTTTTAGAATTGAGGAATCAGGGGTTTGGTGCCTGCTTTGCTGTTGTAGACTTTTCTTGCTATTGGACTTGAACTCATTAACTGGATTTTGCTGAGGTTCAGCAGGTGTTCATCTGAAAAATGAGGGAAATAACAATTACATCAAAGTTCTGGTGAGAATCAAAGAAATCAAGGTATGTTAGAGTACTCAGGACGTGTTGGGGACTAAACAAACATGATGTTACCAAGATCTCTGTGTTTCTAATAGCTGGCAATGAATTCTTAGTAAGAAGGAGATTAACCTTGCTCATATTAACAGCTCAATGGGACATGAGGAAATGTAAAGACAGCTTCCAGGGTGGAATCAATAAGGAGAGAGCAGAAGAAGGGGACAAAGGAAATGCTGCATTGTTCTGCATAAAAGTGGTTTTATTTTATACATATATATGTATCTATGTTTACATATGGGTTATGTATGCACTCATATATAGTCCACAAATATTTATACATAAATAGACAAACATGAACACAAACTTCATTTGTTCATTCATTCATTCATTCATTTCTTTTCCCAGACAGAATAAGATGAAGTCTGAAAGCCAGAATCCAGCAACCAGGCAGATGTTTGCAGTCTGAGATGGCAGAACTGCAGAGGATTCTTAAAGACACACGTACATTAATGGTATCTGTTACAAGCCCTTCAAGCATCCCAAACTTTTAGTAAAATGTATTTTATAGCAGAAGCCTGATGTGAGTGGACTGAGAGCTGATGGAGAAAATGCTGTGGTCACAGCCACTGTTGAAGGCCATTCAGTGACCCACAGGCAGATGGACATCCCAAGAAGCAGGCACTTGGGGCTAGAGGTGAGCCAGTGCATCCGGATTTCTCTCTGCCCTAGGGTCCCTATTTTAACCTTGAACATGGTATCAGTGTTGATATTCTATGTCATGGTTGTTGTTGTTGTTAGCATTATTAGTATTCTTGGCATTAGTGGTGGTGTTAATAGGAGTAGTGAAAACAGAAAACACAAAATTAATCCAATCACCTCACACCTGCCAAGGGTGTTAATTTGTGTGAGATAAGGTACAGCTGCCAGCTGTGGCTGGCAGGCTATTAGTAGTATGTATGCTTCCCAGGTCTTATGGCTGCCCTAAATGACAGAGTTGAAAGCTCTTTAAGGGTCTAACCTGGCTGGAACTGGCCTTGAGACTCCTCAGTGACGATATGCATAATTTATGGCATCCACAATCCTTTTCCAGACACCCAAACAGAAATTCCAGTGAAATAATCCAGGGCTTTTCCTTTTAACATGTTTCCCAATAATTTATTATTAGTTGGTCTAATGTAATGTCTCAGACACTAAGAGATGAAAGATTTACCAAGGATGACATTGGCGAGGGATAGGGCCACCTCACCTCACAAGCCAGCAGGCACAGTTCAACATCATCTTTCAGAAGGCTTGGTGAACCATAAGTCAGCCTTGAGGCAGTCCTCTCAGGATGCAAACCCAAGCCTCTAACCTTGTGATCCAGAGTCCTTCTCGTTCCACAAGAAATACCTCTGGGTTTCACTTGGGCCTGCTTCCAAGGTGGGCATGTCAATGACTCAGTGTCGTTCAAAGACCTTTTACTTATGTCATAGAGCACTTGGGACAAGATTTCTCAACAGCAGCACTATGACATTTGGGCTTACAATTCCTTGTGGTGAAGGTTGTTCTGTGTATTACAGGAGGTTTAAGAGAGTCTCTGGCCTCTGCAACACTACCTAAGCGTGACAATCAAAAGTGTCCTCCAAGCAAAACTGCCCTCACTTGAGAACCACTGTTCTAGTATGCAGTAGGATTCAGATTTTTATTCAGAGCCATGATGCTCAGTGTAGCCACTTTGTCATCACTAATAGTTACTATCACATAGAAAGCAATTACAGTGTCCTTGGCACTTTACTGAGTAGTCACAAGGAAATTTACATTTATTGTCTTTTCTGATCTTAACACTGACAGTAAGACTACTCCCATTTTATGGCATTTAGCTCAAAGGTCGTTTTGAGTAATTTGCTCAGAATTACTGATAAAATTTAAGCCAAGATGCCTAAAAGTTGAAAGCTGCAGAAACTTTGTGACTCTTGCTTCCTCTTAAGCAATTCATTATCTGAGTTTCCTTTTCAAGTATAGTCTTTCAACTTTACCTAAGGATATGGAAAACCTAGAACAATTATTTTAACAAAAGGGAAAAAAGACACAAGGAGCTAGCACTTCTAGAGTAGACACTCAGTGACCTTCATATTTTGCAAATGCCTCAGGTGATTCCAATCCTCAGCGAACCTTGTGTAATAGAAATTTCCTTCCTGTCTAGCGATTGGAAAATTTGGTGTTCTGCTTTCCTTGCATACCCCAGTGAACTGAGAGATCCAATTTAAGCTTGCCTACATGAGTACTTGAAAAATTGCAAAACACTCAGCGACTACAAGTTTTCAATATTACTACTTGTGGAAACATTCACTATTGACACAGTATTTCATAGGAATTTTTGGTGCAATTAAAAAAAATAATAACTTGCTGTGATCTTCCAAACCCTTCAGACTGATGACTTCCACGGGGCTGTTTTTCATTTTCTTGGCACCCTGAGCAAGATAGATCTTTCCTGGGATTAGGTAAGTAAAAAGGCAGGTCTGTAAGCCCTTCTTTAAGTGCTTTCTCTGTATGCTTGATGAATGTCCAATCTATCAGGAAGGGCTCCATTCCCACATGACTCTCATAATTATGAAGCAGAAACAGATGGGAGGAAGAGAAACATAAACCTGTTTCTGGTTTCTCCAGACCTTCAGACAGCACTAAGGACCACAATGGGTGGTTAGTTCTCAATCAGCCTCCCTGAGGCTGTTTCCCTGACATCATCTTCCACTACCAGCTTACTTATCACTCAGTGTTCCAGCATGGGAGAAATACCCAGTTCATCTAAGTTTCGACCTCTAGACCTTTTCATCTCTCCCTTGCTCCCATCCCAGGGAAAACATCAGAAGCTGAGTTGAGAGATCCAGACACACTTCTGGCCTTCACACTGCCCTCTACTGTATACCACGAAGGCAGATAATGAAGACAAACCAAAGCATACACCTGGCTCTTGGATTTTTGTAGAAGTCCGCACAGAGATGCTGCTCCATGAGGGACTTTAATGTCACTGTCATGGCTTTTCGATCTTGGCTCTATATAAGGGTCATTTGGTGTCACATGCTGACTCCTGGGCTCTTCACCCAGGGATGCAGCTTAATTGGTCTCAGGTTGGACATGGACCTGAGCCTGGCCTGGGAACTTTCTAAAGTGAATACCCACTGAACGCTGAATTTTGTAAGTGATTTCTTTCCATTTTTAATTTGGGTTTCCTGGAAGCTTAGAATCCCATTTACCTCTTACTGCTGGAAAGTAGACAGGCTTCTATGGCAGGCATATCCATATATAAACTTTTTCCCTACTTTATTACTCTGGACTTAGTCCACATCTTTAATTTAAAAAAAGACTAATGTATTCAATTTACATGATTTTAGAAATCTGAAATAATTTAAAAATGAGGCAGGTAAAATAAAAAACAGATAAACAGCTATATCTGTTCTGGCATTAAATTGTATTTACCTCATTTAATTGTGAAAACATCAAATTAGGACATAATTGTGAAGATCTAGCAAGAGTAGACATCAAAACTAATAAACTGTGAAGTGCAATATATGACTCATTGTTCAGTTTGTATTCAAGAGGAAGAATGTACGTGCGCGCGCGCACGCGCGCGCGTGTGTGTATGTGTGTGTGATTTTAAGAAATAAGCACTTGAAGGTCAGGAGTTACATTGTTCTTGATCCACAGTGAATGCACAGGGAGTATGCAACCCAGTCAGTCAGCTCAGGGCAGAAATGTCATCACCACAGCTTTTGTGACTTGAGGTATCTTTTGACAAACAAGTAGTTTTCAGCTACTTCAAATTAATGCCCTTGGTTGGTTTATCTAAAAGGCAATGCAAGCAATTCATCAGGAGTCTACAAAAAAGACCATGACGTGATAACCAAGGCCACCTGTCTCACAGTAAACACTCACACGTAAGAATTAGGATGCCCTGCAATGAGTGCTGTACTGCAGGGATTTGCAGCTTAACCTCAACCTACCACTTTCTTTCTACAAAATAGGGTTAGCCTGGCCAGGCCCACGTCCACTGAGGAAAGGGTGATTTCAGAGCCATCTGAGACTAAATGGAGTCATTATGAATGATCTGATAACAGGAGTCTTGTTATGATACATCCAAGTCCACCGAGCACAAGTAAATGTGAATGCTGCAGGTAGGAATGTGTTCGTCAATATTTTGGGCAATTTAAATCACGTTTTTAGCATATTGTAAATTAATGCCTTTGTGACCCCCCATACATTTCTGATCGTTATAGCTAAGTGTATCTGCCAATGTTGTTGTGTTCCATTTGGGCAACAAGCCTGAGTGTCTGCACAAATTAATTTTGCTCCTTTATAGCTTTAAAGAAAGAATATTAATGTAAGTTTAAGTTGGGGTTCGGTATGTTGAATCAATGAACAATGGGAGAAATTCAAACCACACACACGTTCCTAACAGTTGTCTTCCAGTCATGCCTAAATGAGAGCAGCATATTTCCAGTGTTATATATAATATTTTCCTCCTCAATACAATACTGTCAACACTGTTTTGCTTTGGTGTGACTTAGTTACATCTGTTCATCACAAAAGCACAAGCTATATCGAGATATCTTACCCTATGTGTTAACTATGACTTTTAACATTTGAGTATGCACTGGAATTGGGCGTAATGAATGAGGACTCCCCAAAATTTTTACAATGTAATTGTATATCTAGATATTTTCCACAGAGATATTCTGAAATGTGACAAAGCCTTATACACAAAGATCTCCATTGCTACATTATTTTAAAATGCAAAAATTATAATGAAAAAATATATCACAGTAGAATAGTGGTTCAGTAAAATGTACCAGAGTCACAAAAATAACATACTGTATTGTTACTATGGAAATTATATTAGTGAGGAGTTTTTTAAAAAATGGAAAAAATGTTTATAAACCAATGTTATAAGAGTGAGCCCTAATATAAAACTAAGTATAATGTATGGCCTTAGCTGTGTAAAAACATATAGTAAAAGACCATTAGGAAATACAGTATTGACAGTGCTTAATTCTGGGTGTTACAAGTGGTTTTAAGTTCTTATTAGTGGTCTGATAAGAATAATGGTTTTATAGTGCAACCAGATTGCACAGGGCAGAGGCGGACTCTGCAAGATTATATTTTCTAAAATGGGTAACAATCCAGTGGCTTTACTATGCAAGAACGTTATGCAGAGGCAGCCCACTAGGGAGCTGCGATTGTGTAATAGGCCTTGTCACTACCAGGAGGTCCCTTCTTAGTGGCCAATTTCAAGGAAGCAGGCTGGAGTCCACAGTATTAAAGCACTTGTGTCCCCACAAACAAGGGTTATGACTATTTGCTAGTCAGACTCCTGAAGAGCAGCAAAATGTTTCCAAGAGAAAATAAAAAGTGAGGTATTTGAAAGTTAGTATCACAGGGCTGTAAAACCATTAATATTATTGCACCCTGATTGAAAATGAACTATAGAAGTCAGCCTAATCCCATGAATGCTGGTTTCTTACACTTTAGAATAGCTTCTGGTAACCCATCTACCTCATCCATCAGACGAAAAAGATGATATGAAACATGATATAGTTGTGCTTTGGGAGCATCTACTAGTGTGTGGGTAAAGGTACTTGGTACTTGGGTGTTACATGGTGATTGGGGGACACATGGTAGAGAAGAAAGTTTGAAAAGCTATAAATTCGAGGAAAGAATGTAGACAACAATTAAAAAATTAAACAGACTTTTAATTTTTCAATTTCCAATTAAGAGCTTAATTCATTGTTTTATTTGGTAATCAGAAGATGAACATACAAGTAGTTATTCATTACTAGATGCTGGAGGGAAATTATACATTGCATGACTTTCAGGCTCATTTGTGAAGTAAAGATTTACCATAAACACAACTTTAATTCTTTGACAGCATCTTAGCATACTGTTTGACATGAATCCCTATAATTAAACTCTGCATTTGGAGAAATGAAGCTATGGCATTTGAATAGGTTATTCTAATACATAGCAGCATCTTAGGAAACAGAGCACTTCCTCAGAATGGATGGTCATTCTCTTGCCCTCTGATGTATGAACATAAACTGTGACCAGAAAAAAATTTTTTTTTGCCAGAGCATATTTCACATTGTGGAAGTATACAATATCACTGTGGGAAATAAAGTCCATCTCCACCTTCTGTGTGGAAGAGCATTTGAAGAACATATTCAGAAATCCCTTCCCTGTTCTTCCAAAGAACTATGTATTCAGCATGATCTGGGTGGTAGTTTGGAATTTTGGTTCTGCTTGCCTTTCTCTTTTGAGTCTTACTGAACATGCTTGGCATTAATTCAGATCTGAAAATACAGTAAAATCTGAGGCTGAGGAGATGAGCTGGGTTTTTTGTTCACATCTGGCCAGAACTCTTACTAGGAGACATGTTACAGCCCCATGGTGAGGGCATAACATGCTAAGGAGAAAAACCCTGTGACAGTAAAAATTACACTGCACTAAGGGAAGTTAACAGTATGTTATTGGCCTTGAAGTGAGTGACTCACTTTCCTTTGAACAAGTGATCTCTCACAAGCATTTCCTTATTCTTGCTTCCTTTCACCAATATATTCTTTCCTCCCAACCTACCCCTGTCCTGCCTTGGAGACACAATGTTCCTTCATATGGGTTTCACTGGAAAGTGATACTTTCCCCCCAATATTTTGTGTTTCTGTGTATTAAAATGATACTGTAAGCAGAATGGTTTATTTGGACAAAGGTAAATGAAGAACTTTTTGAAATGTAGAAAAATGTGAGAAGAAGGAAAGGGTAAATAAAAGGATATGAAACAGAGTAAAGATATTTAAATTAGATAGTGATGTTTGGGAAGAATCCAGCTGTACAGTAGGCACAAAAGCTGATAGAAACAAAACTGAGCTCTACAAATGAACATAGAAAGTATGTATTTAAAAATTTAACAGTATATAAAATTGTATAAAAATATCAAAGCAAGAAAAAAGGAAAAGATATATCTTATAGTTCTATCTCTAGAATCAGTTACTAGACAATACTTATAGATGTAGATTTTTACTATAAACCCATGTATATTGGGATGTGCTGCATTTCCATACCATCATACATATAACCCCTCAAATACATGGAGAGAACACAAATTCCTACCCCAAGACAGATCATGACAGGAGCGAAGATGATTTCAAGAGGTGCCTGTGGGGCAACCTACTTAGAAGTCACTGGGTTTTAAAGGGCTTTATTTTAACTGAGTTACCCTGCACCATAAACTGAGAAATGCACATGCGGAAGTGAGTTCTCATGAAAAATGCAGAGTAAAGTGCAGGAGTCAGGGCTAAAGCTGACCAAAGCAGAGATGATGGATCCCCAGATGGCACCTACTGTGGCCACCTTTAGGCAGCATTTATTGGAGTGGCAAGGTCTCTCCCGGGGAACTGAATAAGTGTACCGACAGAGCCGACAGGGCCCACACATCACTCTGCTTCTCTGGGGTCTGTAATGGCAAACTCCAGTAAGTCCAAGTGCATTTGGTGAAGTTACCATTTGCAGGGTTAATCCACTTCTGCTTGGGAACTTAAGCCAGAATATATGTCAATTCATCTCAGCTGTGTGGTTTAATTTGTGCTTCTTGAACTTTATAGTTCTGGCCACTACTGCATCCCAGGGTTACTTCATGTGAAAACAAGTTTTTCAATGAAGCAGTTCCTGTTGGGACTTTAGGGAAGAGCACCTGTCTTTTACAAATGTCCAGTGAGGACCTCCTGAGGACTACTTCCCATTTTTCTAATCTTCCTTGACCCATATTTACTAATTAGGTAAGTTGCCTAATATAGGTCGCACTGGTTTCGTTCTAATTGCAGTGTCACTTCTGTGCCCATCAGTATCTTTGAAGACAGGAAATATTAAAAACTGAAATCTGGCCTTGAGGTAATATGTCTGTTGGTTCCCAGAGGGATGTTTCATAAAATCTTGTTGCTGTTCATTACGCTTTTTTCATTAAGTTCATTTTCCCAGAGATAATGAGGTCTTTAATCATGAATCACTGTTGATGAATTACAAGCATTACTTTCCATTTAGTCATGAATAAGATCCAATGAAACATTGCAATATTATGTTCTTCAGCATCTAATTGTGTTGTGGTTCAGTGCTATCTCCACCTTAATACTGGTGGAACAGAGTTGTGCAATGATTTCTCATGCTGCACCTATAGAACCTCCTATTTGCTCCAGGAGAGTCTATTTTAACTTTTAAAAGCTTCAAATTAGACTCTTAATAAAGCCACTGGTGTTTCATAGACTCATGCCATCATCCTTTTTGTACACCATTTTCAGACAAATTGTGTTTTGGTCTAAGATTCTTCCCTTTTGTTTTTGTTTTCTCTTAAATTAGAAAGCCATAGGACATTTTAAATTTATTTTTCATGTTTGGCTTTGACAACTTCCCCTGAATGATCTGCTATTTTCTATTTCTCAGGGTGGGTCTACACATATTTAGAATGTAAGCCTCATGAACAGTGATATGCCTGGCAGAGAGGAGATGTTGAGTGCATTTTCCAGGTAAATTTGAATTTTGTTTGCATTTGCAGGAGGATAGTGCAATTACTTTCAATAATTTTACATATGTTTCCTGAACACTGACTAAGTACTGGGCGCTGTGTTGGGCCAGTGCTATGACTCCTGTGATTTGTGTGGGCATTTCAGAACCTGGACAAGAAAGCTCTTAAAAATGTTGCCTGAATTCCCTACATTTTCTTTATTTGTGATATAATTCTACATACATAGGTTTTCAATAGCAGAATTATCTCTAGTCTATGAGAAGAAAGTGTTATCTTTTTTGTCTTGTTTTGCTTAATCCAAACTGTATGGGAAATATTACAAAGTAATTTCTATTATCTAAGTATTTGCTCAGATATTAACAGTAGAAGAAAATATCTTGTATGTTCTATCTACCTATCCATCTAGCTAAAGAAAAGTCATTCAAGAGAGAATAGTGAAAAGCCAAGCAATCTTATTCCCAAAATATGGATTACAGAATTCATCCATATTCATCTCTTTTTTTCTGCTTTCTTATTCTATGATAATGTTTTTCTTTGTTTTTCATTTTTACATTTACTACAGACATGGTTCCAGATGGAAAATACAGTACCTTAATCTCTGTACATGAAATGCATATAATCATTAGATTATTTGGGGAGGTGTTCAGATGTTTCATATTATTTTACTGGTAAGTATACTAGCTCCATAATAGGATCCTATCAAATATTTTCAATAGTTTTTAAAAGTTCCAAGAATTTCATGGACAGTGAGAAAAAGTTCATTTGAACGAGTAAGTTAGACATAGAAATAAGTCTTTTGCTTTCTGTCATAAGTTATTGAGCTCATACCATAGGAAAAATAGGCATAAATAAAAAAGGGAATGCAGATCTCCCTAAGAATGAGTTGTGATGCCACCAAATCTTACAGATGAACACAATTTGTGTATGCATTTAGTGACATGGAGACTCAAATGCAAGGGCAGACTCCATTTGTCAAGTTCTACCTAAGGATGTATAGAACCTGTGGTTTATCAGGACCTGTGGTTTATTAATAAGGATGTTTCTACTTCTGTTTCCACATTCTAGTCAATCTCAGGTGTGCAAGCCCTTAGGCAGTGTGTAAACCAGAGTATGATGCCACCGTTGGTGCAGTGGAACAATGTTTGTCCTCTTTGGCCCCTCAACTTGTGAGAGGCAGTTTCAATAGAATTAAAACACCATAGAAAATGAGCTAGAGCTTTGGAAATATTTTTCCAGTTGATACTGATTTACATTAATTACCTTAATGTTTTATCATCTTAGTAGCAATTCTTAACATAGTAACACATTGTTTTGTATTTTATTAAACAGATAACTTTGCATTTTTACTCTATGTGCCTTCAAAACACTTTTAAGAGATTTAAAACTGAGTTACATAGAGTTTTTGTTTTTCTCACGGAGCATTCTAGGTAAAGTTCTATATGGTATAAAATTCTTCTCCCATTGTTTTTCAGCTAATTAATGACATAAAGCAAATGAAAAACATTTCCATCTTTATTGGTGCTAGAAAAAATGGCTATATTCCTATTTCTTTTAAAATACTATATAGTGGTGCTTACTGGAATATAAAAATGGAAGCTGCGACATTCTAATTTGGCTGGCCAAAAGCTCTACATACAAAAATACAGAATAGAAATGAGGTAAAGGTCCAGGTTTCAATGTCAAGAGTTGACATACACTTGGCTGTATTTAATTCCTATACAAAACCATACCATCTGTAAAAACATAGTTTGCAAATTATGTCCCATGGATTGCATGTAATTCATAGTCATGTTTTGTTTGACCAGCACAGTGAAAGTTTCTTAGTTATTTGCCAATATGTAAAAATTTGAAAAGTATTTACATAAAAACTTAGGTAATTAGAACCTCTCACCCTCTCATCCCTACATAGCAGAAAGCTAGCAGCTGGCTGTGGACTGCCTCCTTTCGACAGTGCTGGCCCTCGCCAGTTCTTCAGTTCTTCACAGTGCCCATTGTTCCTTATTCCCTGATGCTAAAACCCATTATAAATGGGCTGTATCACAACAGTTGTGATATGACATGACTTATTTTACTCATTTACTTGAATTGTTTAGGCACCTGAAGTCATTTGAATTTAGGAACAGATTATTCACTGTAATCAGTTAGGAAAGCAGAGAAAGCAATGGAAAAATGTAAGTGTCATTATGAAGCCAAATATAAGACCGAGAGAGGCAACTTGTGCAAACAACAGCACAATACTGTGTACTCTGTACAATACAGTTCTGCACACCTTTTTGCCATGAAATATTTCAGGGAACCAAAGCCCTTGTAAACCACATCCAGTGTCCCTCTTTTTGTCTGATGAAATGCAAACATTTTGCTTTAGTGATGCAGAGACTTCTAAATATTTTTTTTGTGCTTTTAATGTAGAAATTAAATCACAGTGGGGTTACACTTCAGTCCATAACCTGGTTCACTTTCTTTCTTTTCCTAATCCTAATTTAGCACAGAACATTCATGTGCCTTACTCTTGGTGATCCAAAACCACGTTGTAAGAATAACTTTCTACAAATCATACCACTTAGACTCATAAAAATCACACCTTTTGCACTCCATTGTAGCTCTCCCACTTTTCATTTTGTTTCAGGAGATTACATCATTATTCCCTTTCCCTGTTGTATCTATTATTCTTAATTTTTATTTGTGCTATAAATCAGCTAACTAGTTTTAAGACTCACTAAAATTAAAAGAACAATTGCACCTATCTCCCTGACACTAGTTCCCTTACCCTTTCTCTGAATCATAAAAAGGAAAGAAACAAAAGTGATGAGAAGACCAGCCAGTGGTCAAAGATTCAGTAACTCCTTAATAACAGATGCTACACAATGAAAACAGTGGAGTTCCCACCTGACAGTATAGTCATCTGCTGACACACTGAGGTTTATAGTCATGACTGCACAGATAAAATAAATTAAGCATGAAATACAGATTCCCAAGCGGGAAAAATCCATTTCATATTATACAAATGGAAAAAAAAGCATAAGAACAATTTTTAGGTCTGAAACTGGAGAAAATGAATGGTTCCCAACTTAGGAAATATCTAGACATTGGAATCATCATTTTCACTGTAATGAAAGCTAGGGTGGCTGTATCCACCATCAGTAGCCAATACAAAAACAAAAGCATTTAATGTAATGACAATGACAGTCATAAAATGGCAATTACTGTGTGTGGCTTTTGTGGGCCTTTCCCAGCATACCCAGGATGTCCATTCTCATCAGGCCAGTCAGGTGTCATGAAAGCCCAATCATCTGCAAAGGACTTTGGAGGAAGCCCCTTCAGCTTTGTGCAAAAATCCCAAGTGGTTTTGTTTAATCACGGGGAAATTCCCCAGAGTTCTAACACTTCAAGCCAACCCCCAAGTCGTCACCCCGGGAGGAGATGACCTGAGAGAAAGCCGGGCGGGGGGGGGGGGTTGCTTTTGAAAGTTGTACACCTTCCCAGATAAGGGTCTTTGTGGAAGAAGGAGAAGAATGAAGAAGCTCAGCTAAAATGATGCAAGACATTGGCAGCCTCTTTTAGTGTATGTGAGTCTTTTTACTCTTCTGAATCTGAAAAAAAGAAAAAGAAAAAGAAAAGTGTCAATGCTGCCTTTCCCCCCCTCCACCCTCCAGATCTTGAGAAAAGAAAATCTGGGGGACAAAAAACAAAGGATCAGTTAAACAGTCAGGATTGGCCATGGTGGTGCTTTGTATCATGATTCATTCTACCCATGAGTGGGAAATCTCAGTAGTGACTTCTAAATTCTGATATATTTGCAAACTTAATAGTTTGTTTAAAGCTGATTATTAAGTATTTGGTTCATGCAATACAGATATTAAACTATTTTATTAGCAATTGAGATGACCGTGGCTATCAGTCTGGTTGGTGGGATTAGAAGAAATCTGATTCATCTAATCTCAATAATTTCTAAGCAAAAAGCAATGTTTTTGTCTCTCAGAATTCTTGCCCCACCTTTAGAAGCTTTCCAAAGACACTTAAAGTAAGACATGCCCCAGCCAAAATCATTATGTAGCTGAGTAAATCTTCTGAGTTCTCTATTGGACCCAAAAGAAGTGGATGGAATAAAAAAGATAGAAATAGGACTAAATTAATGAAAATAGAGAACACTGGATTTTTTTTGACCTGGCATACTCCACCCCAGGTAATTTCATTAACCTTGGACAAAATGTAAAATAACAAAATCCTTGCTATATTACTCACTGCCATTTGTGTTGCAGGCTCTGCAACTCATCTTGCTTATAGTTAAAAGTTACCTCCTGAGCACGGCTCCAAAGGAATAGGGGTGAAGTGGTTTAGACATGAGGAAGGGTAACGTCATCCTTTACAGAGATGCTCCCAGGCATTTCAGCACAAGGAAAGTTTGTCACCCCATGTGAAAGACTAAGAATCCTCTTCTAACTAAGATTTAGCTGAAATTGGGCAGAAAACTAGTTGGAAGTAAGGACAACCCTCTCTGATCTATTGTAATTATAGTGGATTCTCAATTTTCCAAGGGCCATTGATCCAGGCCACCTGCTGTTCTTTCTTTATTCATGTCTTGATGTATTCTTGTTTATCCTCCATTAGCACATTTGCTCACTTGGGAAAAAGCAACAGAAAAAAGAAAAGCTTCTGCCCAATCACTCTACTCTGATATTAGCATTGAAAACATGCCAGCAAGGGAAACAGGTCAAAAAAAAAAAAAAAAAAAACCGAGATCAAGGATTAGAAATTTTCCATTGATTTTTACAGCTATGACTAATTTGGTCCACAGGGTAGCTGCAAGACAGGTCTTTCTCCTTAGTGCTCTGATCCTGCCATTATCAGCTTAAGGTCATATGTAATGACATTCCTTTCAGATGGTCATTGGGGTAATAAGCACTTTAAATGCACTCCCAGGCCCTTACATATAAAACACAATTTTGTTATGATAATATAAGGTTGAGTTTGGTCCTTTAAATAACAGATCCATGGGTTTGAAGGAAGCTAAGAAGTGGTAGCTGCATTTAGCTGACAATGACCACCATTAAAACACAGTGAGATCCAATTAGTCAACAAGGAGAAGGGTGCATCTGGCCTTCCAAGCAGCTTGGGTTGGCAGTGGCCTGCTGTCTCCTTGTGAGTTCCCGGATAAACAAGAGATGCATTCAGAGTTTCAGTAGAATCCAAGGACCAAGGAGAGGAGATCATCCTCCCTTTCTAAGTGGTGCCTTGGAGCATTCCCTTTGTCTAGGGAATTTCCTCTCGACCTTTGGGTCAAATGATAAAGAATAGTGGCAAGTACACAAAGCTTAAGCGTTTAAAATGTATGTGTGTTTCCTAAGTACAATCAATCCATAGTAAAGAACAAGAGGTATATGCTCCAAAACTTGGTATGTTGCCAGCCATCATGTTGGCTTTCTGAGACTCACGCCTCTTCTTAAAGTAACTTTTGCTTAAGAACCTCTTAGACCACAATGGCCTAGTTTCATAGTTCTATATAGGATGATGTTCTGCCCCAGACTACAGATTCTGTGAGATTAGGGAAACATTCATCTTTTTTAGGGAAACACTCATCTTTTTAATACTTACTGCTTGTAAAGCAATGTCAAACATAGTAATATGCAGCATATCATTTTTTTTTAATTTAAAGCAAGTAAACTAAGTATAAAGTAGATGTGATAGATAAACATGATGGGAAAGCACTGTCTCCACCATTTTTCTAAATTTTGACTTTGCTGTGTTTTGAGTTTGGGTATTTATTTGTTTTCAGTTTACACAGAAATTGAGTAAACATCAGCAAGACCAAAAAATACTCTATATGAAAATGAGGACCCAGAAGGCAGGAGTAAGAGGTCATTTTACACAAGATACAGGAGTTCTTGGAATAGCCACTTGGAATTCTGTTGATTCTTTACCCGTTTTTTAGGGGGGTTACCAAGAGTTGGTAAATTCATATGCTTTTTAAAGAGTGACTGTTAACCGAAATGGGATCTAGTTCTATCTTGAAATAATTCCAGAAAATATTGTAGTGTCATCTCTTCGCCTTCCTACCCTTGATCAAAGACTTCTTATATCTCACAAGGGGCAGCTGTGATGGCTTTGAAACACCTGGTATATAAATTCACAAATATGTATTTAGCCTTGGGAAATGAAACAATATCTCAACAACTTTGTTGATAGAAATGGAGATAAGTTTTGGCTTCACATATTCCCTTCTTCCTACATTACTTCTGCTGCTAAGTAGAGATGCTATGTATAGATTTCACAACCACTTGGTTTAAACACAATTATTTTAGGAAACGGCTAAAGTTCAAGCTAATATGATTTGACTCTAAAAATCTGTTTATAAATTCTAATGTTTATTCCTAAAAAGTAAATAGCCATTGAAGCAAGTTTCATAAGGATCTGGCATTGGGGTTAAAAAAAACTTTTTTTTTTTTCATTTTTGGTAATGGAGTTGTCTTTACAGCTCCACTCAGCTACCACTCAAACTTAAACTCACCCAAGCTAGCTTGGTTAAAGTCAGAAAAAGGGCTGAAATTCAGATTTTCAAGTCCCAGCAAAAATGCTGTAGTTGTCTTTCTATAGAATCAACTTTTTACAAAACAACAAAATGACAGTGAGCAACTGAGTTGTAAAATGCTAAACAGAAAAACAAATGATGAATTATTTTATTGGGCATATGAATAGGCTTTGATTTTGTTTTTTTAATAACAGGCAAACACTAAAATAATATTTGGAGATTGTTATTAGGCTTCATCCAGTATAGATTTCACTTTCCCTAAGCTCATGATAACTCTTAAGTGGCTACTTTCAATGTATACATGGTTTTTCCTTCCCCAAATAATAGAGGATGCGATTGTAGGAAAGTTATACTGTTATCCTAAACTAATTTAGAATATATAATACCAAGGTTACAGCACTGTTAGGACGCTTTGATCATTTATTATTCTAGATGCATACACACACAAACACACACACACACACATAGAAAGAGAGAGGGTGAGGGGAGGCAGGGAGAGAGAGGGAGAGAGAATGGAGGGAAGATTTGTGACAATACAGCTTCCTAAAACCTTGTCTATGCCATCATTTGCTAACATAGAGCATTTGATCCGATGCGCAGAACAAGAACAGTACAAAGGAAAGTAGTTTGTAAGTCTGTTTCTAGCCCTCTTTCTTTGCCTTTCCTTTTGATCCATGGCATCTATAATACCACTCAGAATAATGACGGTGACAATCTTTTTTTTTAATCAACTTTTGCTGGTTTCTCTCTTCCTTTATTTAGCATGTTCTTTCTTTGCAAATTTAATATATTTGACTATCTCTGCTCTTCTGTCCACATTCCCCAGCACATCTTCCTGCTATTACTTTCTGTTTTATGAATTTAGTACATTAATTCCTAAGGAACCATTAAAATGCTCAATTCTCCAAGTGCCGAAGGACCCACCCAACCCTTGGTAGTAAGTGGAAGGCAGGCACCAGCAGCTCCTGCTGCTGCTTTGGTGACCAGCCAACAGCTCTGGCTCACAGAGGTGCAGGTCAAGGCAGAGTTCAACATGCCCTCCACGAGGAAGACTTTGAATCTGGGAAGCCACTAAGAAGCCAGGACGATAAAAACTAAGAAAATTCTGCAGAGCAAGAAGGTGAGGCTTGGGTTTTTGACCTGGAACAGCCTAACTGTTTTTGTTTTTCTCAATTTTGTTAGTTCAGGAAAAGCACCAAATGCTTCAGAATGAATGAAAGAAAAAAATAAAAAAAAATTCTTTTATGTTTTCACTATGACTCCACGGTAGAGAATAAAAATAGCATACACTGAGCTGGTAATACTTAAAACACAGATGTCGTCACGTGAAGATCAGGGTACCCTTCCGTGGAAAATGCTAAGAATAAATCAGGAGGGGGAAGCTGAAATACTTGATTGAAACTGCATTGTGAGACAGCTCTTTGAGCATGTGGGTGTCTAGACAAGAAATGGCATTAACATTACAGACAGGCCTAGGTCCCAGCATTGGCACATAATTATATCAGAGGTAGCTGCTATTTTCTATAATTTTTTATAAATAATAGAGCTTCTTTTGCAAATGTGTTGTTACTTTTGTTACTCCAATTATTTATAAAATTATTTGTATAGACTCAGACAAAATACAATTTTCTAGGAGGAAAACAAGCAAATATTTATTTTATGATTACTAAGAATCACTATTAAGGAAAAAAGAAAAATCACTTTTTCCCTAGAAGTTCCAAAATTTTAATCCTTTCTGTAAAATCAGGTCTCTTTAAAATACAATGGTACATTACGAGCCTAACAAAATGTCTAGAAGATAGAGTGAAACAATGAAAGTTTATATACTAATAATTGCAAAGGAAAGTTGTTTTAAAAGATTAATTTTGTCATTAACGAGAAGTGCAATATACTTTTCTTCAATACTTCAACTATATAGCTATGTGGTAAAAGATTAGGATCTAAATAGCTATAGCTATGTAGAAAGCATGAATTAATGTCAGAAGTTTTCCTTAGTTCTAGAAAATTTAATTTCTTTAAACTCACCAATCTTGCACTATATATATATATATATATATATATATATATATTCGGTACATATATATATATATATATTCAGTACATACATCTGCATTGTGCATGTATGTATACATATATAATTTCAGTTGCTGCTTTAATATTTCATATATGATTTTCAAAAGCACAAAATCCTACAAAAGGACAGTGATAGTTACATGCTATCTTTCTCCTTTGTAATCATGAGGATATCCATTATATACCTCCTTGAAGAGCACAAAGGACATTCACTGAACCTAACATTATATTTCAAAATGCATCAATTTGAGATGGATGTTTGTGACAAAAGTGCTCACTGTTCTAATTCACCGTGACTCATCAGTGCTAGAATCATGAGTCAGTGATAGGCTTTGGTCCCAGGATATAAAGTTCACAGCAAAAAGGAAAAAGTAGATATTTTAGGTTTATCCTATCTGACCACTTGTCACTTCAGTATGGGGAAGTTAATAGATTTCCCCCACATCCACCCAAAAAACCACTTGTCACTTCAATATGGGGAAGTTAATAGATTTCCCCCACATCCACCCAAAAAACCAATTATAGTGGGTTTCAACATCATTGAGCTCAAAATAACTCTTACTATTGGGTTACTTTACCTTACAGATTCCAAAATTAACCAGAAAATGACAGTGAAATATGTAAATAGAAGTGTTTTAGTAACAAAACATTTTACAGTCTAATTAGTGAGGTCTTATCCAGATGGTCTCAGATAATAGGCCCCTAAAAATAATGCAATTCTCCCTTTCATTTACAACTCTTTGTTGTTTCCTTGTGACACAGATATAAAAGTAGAATTTTAGAGATTTGTCAAACTACTTGAGAAAACAGAGTTTAAAAATACCTTTAAAAAACAAGTATTTCATGTCTCTTCACGCTAAAACATAGCTTTTACCTACTGTTGGGATGTTAAACACGTGGGTCACAGGAGGTTCCATGGACACATGGCTAAAGGAAATGGGATATTAACCAGAACATGTGTTGTTGTGATGACTCATCTGAAATGGGAACCAAGGCATTCCAGATGTTGGATCCCTTGACATTCATGGAAAATAACCCACAAGGTTGCTGGATTTTCCGTGAAGGACAATTCCCTAACTAAAGAAATATGCCTGCTTTGTGTTAATAGATAGACGCATATAAAACTAAAGAAAAACAAAAACAAAAATCCTCATCCTTACCCTTAGAAATGGGAAGAAGCTCAAAACTCAGTGAGATTAACTATTTTTAAAGACTGCCTCATGTCAGCAGCTATTGATTTTTGGGGTATGCCCAATGATAAAGGTAGTGAAAATCATTCATTATTAAAAACAGTTAAGTATTGAAGTTATGAAGGTTTAATTTTTACAGATGTTAGAAAGGTTCAAGGCTATTTCTATGACGATACTGTCTTGTATATGAGAGAAAAGGGCAGATAATGAATAGTGTTCTCAGAAATTTTCAATATCCTTGGCCAATTTTCCACATCATATAATCTGAGGGCATCACTATGCTTCTGTAGACCTTATTAAAATATGATAGGCTAAATTGGATAGATAATAATGAGAATGAAAACATTTAAGAATATTTACCTTAAAGACTGTAAAGTTTCATCAAAATTAAAGTCTAGGAAAGCAATGAAGGATGATAAAAGTGAACACGAATAATAATCTACTTCCAAGATATCTTCAAATGTGATGAATACATGACCAAAAAAGATTAGACAAAGAGGTACAAGGAGGAGGGCCCCTTGTACTGTCCATATACAGGCAGCATAAAATGATCCATAATGACTTTTCTTGGTAGATTCAGCCTAAAGGTAGCAACAGCTATCATGACAATCCAGCTTGACACACTCAATCCAATTCTTGTTACTTCTTGGGCAAAGGCAAACATTCATAGATTATCTTTCATTCACACTTTCCCCTATTCACAGCTTACGATTAAACTTCATGAGCCAATATCCACAAACATTCCACTATGATTCCTAGAATTAATGTTCACTGAAGGAGAAGTTCCAACTGAACTAATTCCCTGGGATTTGGTTAATCAATCATGCAGGGTCTAGTTATAATTAACCTTTCAAGAGACACAAAAGGTGGCTCTTACCATGTCTCTATTAATGGCATCAAATAAAGTGAAAGTCATGTTTGTATTTTTGAGCAATGATAATAAATTAAGGTAGATCTAAGAGGCAATGCTATGACAAACATGGATAGGAATGTAATGACAAGAATTCACCCTGCAAGTGTCCTAGTGACCATGGAAAACTTTAAGCACTAAGAGAAATCTGTTCAGAGACTTAGGCCTTTTTACATTTGTACATTTCTCCCCAGGGATAAGCAAAGTACTTTCAAAGGCCATCCATTATATATATATATATAAAAAAAAGACATCCATTCTTCACAGTCGGTTAGAAAATTATTGCTGCAGAGTACTAAAAAGTACCTCTAGTAGCTTAACAGAGATAATGTGCAAGTACACTACGCTTATTATGCCAAGATGTAATTTACCATTTCAGCATACACTCTTTCCCTCTGTGTGCACACAGGGTCATGAGAGTTGGGAATCACCAAGTGGGTTTCTCTCTGAATGTTTACAATGCCAAATATGATAAGCCTTGGTGGGTTAGATCACAGTGGGCATAAATGGCACATGGATATCCCTCCTCACAAATTTTAGAGAGTCATTCACCAATGATTTTCAAGGATTGGGAGTAAGATTATTGAAAATTAAATCAATCCTTTCCCCCATCATCAAACACATCAGGATACAGTACAAACAAGGCTAAAAGTGTTATTTTTTACTTAGTGTACAAAAAATATATTTATTAATGAACATATTTCCTTTGTAAAATTTTCTAATGCATAAGGTTTTAATGACTGAAAAGAAATAGTAGTGAGGCTCATTAAAATCTTTTCCACTTCATGACACCAAGAATTAGCTTTAGTTCTGGCAAAGGGTTAAAATATATGTCACTGAAGCTCATTGCTCTAAGTCTTAATACCAAAGTAGGGATGATCACTAATGTTATCTTAGTTCACCAGTGAAGTCAAACACAAAGCTGTTATATTTATCTTTGTGTATAAACTTTCAAGTTCAAAATTTCTCTTGAAGCAGTGAAGGAAAATGGGTTAGATATTATAGTTGTCTATATATTGAGACCTGTTCAAGGTCCTATGGGAACAAGAATTCTTCTCATTAGACAATTAAACATTACCATTATTTGTGTAATAATACACAGAAACTATTTTATATCTTTCCATAAATTATTTCAATCTTTTAAATACTTGGGAACAATTCAGTTAAAAGGGGCACAAATAAAATAAAGGGGGTTGATGAAGGTGAGAAAATTTAATACACAATAACCACATCATGAAATTATAGCAGCTATTTATAGCATAAAAAATTGTCCATAAGATTCAATATTCTTTTTTAAAGATTTGAGACTTAATTTATCTTGGGCTTTTGTGCTTTAGAAATTCAAATCAGAAAGCAAAGAGCTGGACGTAGAACAGGGCAGATGTCCAGTTACTGGGTTTATAGCTGACGCCATTCTTCCACTGCACATTTTCTGGCTTGGGCTGCCTTGACTAGAGTTAAATGATGACTGGCAAGGAGCCCCTGGTATTTGAAAAGCCTTTCCCATAAGAGAGTCTAAATGAGAGTTTGTCATTTTGAATTCTATCTTATATCTCTGTAATTCACTTCTTACAATTATTCAAGGAGAGTAAGCTTATTAGATAAGTGGTTTCCATTTGTATAAACATGTTGGTGAAATATTGTAGGCGTGAGTTCCCCACAAATTAAATGAATTCTTTGAGTGATCTTAGAAGAAAAAATTTGAAAACAGATTTTATGCCTCTAAGTAAAGACAGCACGTTATTATGGCTTACAGTTAAAAGCTGAATGGGATGTTTCCTTCTGAAGATGTACTAGAAGTTGTGTTCAGATTTCTTCCTTGGCTTCAAACTGAGAATTTAGCCCTAGCATATGTTTTCTGTAAGTATTCTACACAAACTAGTCAAAGAATACATTAGCATCATATACAGTGGCTCTGAGACAAATGGTTCAAAGAGAGAATGGTACTCCTAACAAAACCATTCCCTGCAAACTTTCATTCTTTACAAAATATTTCAACACACACAGGACTAGTCAAGAATGAGCCTATGTTACAACCAAAACAATGAAGCCTGTGTAAAAGGAGAGGGAATATTTATCAATCTGATAGTTCAAAGCATAGAGGACACTGTATCAACTTTTCAATTTTAGGGGTGAAATATTGTTCAGAAAAGTAAATGCAATACTCGTAAAACCCTTCACAATGTGGGTTCACTCTAACTTTGGTTTATGTTGCCGTTATCTATAGAACTTGTTCTGGTTGGCCAAATCATATTCTATAGCTATATATGGTATTTCTAATCTAACACTGAACAGATTCCTGGTTTTCTATTTGCTAAAAATGGTACCTTGTTTAAGGTTAAAAAAAATGAAACATATTCATGATCAAAAACTCACAAAACACACTAGTAGTATCTGTTATTCCATTGCTTTATAATCAGCAAGTCTAGAATAAACTTTACAAAGTTTAGGACAAAAAAAAAAGAAACAAGAAAAGCAAGAGCATGGATATCATTTGTAACGGAGAAAATCATAGTGAGACCTTGTCTCAAACCACCTCCCACTTCCCCAAAAAAGAATATGTAATGGAGACAGTATGGTGGAGAGGAAAAGATACAGCAATAATCTGTACATTATTGAACAGGAGATAACAGTACTGCTTAAATGTAGTGAAGTGTATTTTTCAGGGAATAAAAATATATTAACAACCGCTATTTCAATTTTTAGGTATGCTGCTAACAAGCTTATAATAATTATACATTTCATGGAAAAATGTCATACGAATGATATTCTTACCATCTCTTTTCTTTGCATCATTTCCAACATTGGAGTGATCCTTCTTGCCTGTCTTATTTTTACCATCTTGCAAATCACCTGGAAGTAATAAATATGACAAACAGTATATGTGTACAGCTGAGGGGGATGTTATAAATATCTTTCAACCTGTCAAGGTTTAAAAAAAAGCAGCATAGTTTAAAGTTTGAAAGAGTACATGTCTGAGTGTAAATATCTTTTGTAACTATGTTAAATTCTGGAAATTGAAAAATAAAAAATTAAGACTGAAAGTTCCTGTCAGATAGGCTTGTACTTAAGTCAATAGTGTTTATCTTCCAAGAAAGGTGATTAAGTCCCACTGTTAGGCTATAGAGTGAGAAAAAATCTGGATTAAACATAAGTTCTACTAATGAATAGCTATTTAATATCTCTATGCTTCATTCTTCTTATCTGCAAAATGGAGATAATAGTGTCTACCTTATAGGTATAATGATAAATGTATTTAAATACCAATGCATTTTCTGGTATATCACTCAGTTACAGTTGTTTTTATTCTAAATCAGAGTTAAATGGTATGCTTCATACTAGGGAATAGGTATCTATAAGCATTTTAGAAATATATTAAAATAAGATTAAGTTAGCAACAAAATTTTACATCCCACAGGCAATAAAACTACATCCTTTGGGGTTATCTTCTCTCATCAAAAACCTCTAAAGTAGAGTAATTTCATAATTACATGGGTCAAAGAGTAAATAGCAAAGTTAAATGCAGTCATATTCTCAAAACAAAACAAAGCAAAATAGAATCAGCAAATTATGGCTCATGGGTCACTTAGTAGAGCCAAAAATGTTCTTCTAGTTGCAGGTGTGCCCCCATTTACACAGTCATGGCTGCTTTCACGCCACAATAACAAAGTTGGTAACTGCTATATAGACAGCAAGCCACAAACATTTTATATCTAGTCCTTTAAAAAAAAAGGAAAGGAAAGAAGTTTGGGGGGAGGGAGAAGAAAAAGTCCTAGCCTTGTGTAGGATAGGATAATCTAATAATCCTTGAGCAAGTCCGCTTAGTAATAGGCCAGTGTAACATTAAAAGGACATGTGTGGCTTCCTCCAGCCTAATTCTGGAGTTCTGGACATTAACTTACCAATTTTACTAATTTGCCAATTTCTGGCCTACACAAAGCCAAGAATACATTGCTACTCAAATGTTCTGTATTTACTAAAGCAAAAAGATCTTAATAATTGGAGTGAGCAGAGCCCCAAAGATATATGAAAAAAGTTTTTCTTTTTTCTTTTTATTTTCTTTCTTTTTTTTTTTTTTTTGGTACCGGGGATTGAACTCACGACCTCATGTTTGTCAAGCAGGCACTTACACTGCTGAGCTAAACCCCCGGCCCTCTTTTTTAAAACTTTGTGCAACTCAATATGTTAAATACTTTGCATCACTTCATTACATTCTTACAACAATCTCTTTATAAAATCAGTATTATGGAAAATTGAAAAACTCATAAAAGATTCATTCACTAAATGATCAATTTACTAAATAATCAACTAATCAAAAGACAGAATTTTTCTACATTTGAGTTTTTCCTCCTTGCAGGCAGATAGGCAAACACTAGGTCAATCTAGGTCAACTCTACCAGGGTAGGTTTGAAATGCTACTCTGGCTTCACTTCTGAATTCAACCTCACATCTGTATCTCCCTCTGGTGGCAAAACTGTTCCTTAACTACTGTAGATTTGGTTTAAGTCACTTGTTTGATATCATTATTTTCTCTTAAATACAGTAGCAATTCTTTCCAAAAAGGAAAGTATTTTAGTGAATAAGTAGCTGCACTAAAACAAACTTCTCATTGGCAATAAAACTGATGTAACCCCAAAATGTCTACAGATTGAGCAGTTAAGAACAGGACCAATGACAGCTACAATTATCATATGTTAAGCTTCTGCCATATACAGTTTCACCCACTTTATATAAATCATATCACGCATCTTCACAAAACTAAATGGAGATGTAACACTAATCACCATAATTTTCAGGTGACAAAAGTAATTTTTTGTGTGTGCTTTCCAAAGCTAAAAAGTGGTAAAGTGCTTAAAACTATAAATTTCAGAGTTTTGTTTTCAATTCTTTTTGTTGAAAATTAAGTCATTTAAACATCTTTATTGTTATTAATACATATTTGCAGTACCTAATAATCATACTTATTATAGAGAACTGATACATATGAAAAACACATCTCACATCTCAATTCTTTTTTTTTTTTTTTTTGGTACTGAGGATCAAACTCACAATCTCACACTTGCCAGGCAGGAATTGTGCTGCTGAGCTATATTTCCAACCCAATTTCAAATCTTTTTTCCCCTTCCCCTCCACCCTTACCCTTTAAAAAAGTTTTTTGCTTTTTGTTTGTTTGTTTTACCAGCATCAGACTTATGCATTTAATTTATAGAAAATTATCAAATTAAATATCATAAATACAGATTAACATCATTTTGGAACAAATGACAAATTCATCTTACAAATTTTGCTTATTTGTAGGGAACTGCCATGAAATACATTATCCTTCCCATCTTATGGACTATAAATTCAAGGGACAAAGTAAAACCACAGACCAAGCAAATGGGTCTGATTCTAGAATCCAAGCTCTCCATTTATAGTTTCCCAGTGAAGCTCAAGTTTTAGAGTTCAGGTTTCCACTTTACTGTTTCCATTTCTAATTACTTTGGTCTATAGATTATGAGAAAACATTTATCTAAGGATACTTCATGGCCAAGGTTGGTTGTGACACATTCCACAAACCATATACAAATTTTAATTAAATTAGAATTCAATAAATTGCCTAGGCTTCCTGTCTTTCTTAATCCTAAAATAGGATGAACTAGCTGGAAGCATAGAGAAGGGCTATCTACCTTGGCCAGGATCAAAACAAGTTGGATTTCAGTGCAAGACATGATCATCTCCCTCTGCCACTACTAGTTGCCAAAAGAGAAGGGCTCCTCTGGATGTTACATGAAACTGTACAAATACTAGATTTTTCCTGTTTAGAGAAGCTATATATGAACAAAAGGATCTCAAGTCCTGTTGTCAAATTAATTTCCTGCAGGAAAGTGATCCTTCTTCCCTACATGAAGGTTCACATACCTAATGCTATTTTCTGCCTTCTGGGTAGTTCTGACCTGGAGCTTTACCTACAAGTTATGCAAGAGCACAATATCTTTGAGAAACCAGCATTTCAATAGTTGGATGTGCTGGATGCCTGCGAGGAGACCCTGCAGCCTGTCTTCTTAGCCAGGACTGGGGAGGCTGAAGGGACAAGTTCCTTCCTTGGTGGAAGACAAAAGTTTAGAGGATCCTGCAATTACCAAGAGTGGACCAAACCTCTAGAACCTCTGTACCAACGCCCTTCAGTCCTAACATGGAAAATGCCTTTGGCAGACCCTGAAGAAGGGTTCTGGGAAAGTGACACGTTTGTTTGATGAAGCTTCCTGAACAGAACCCATTAGGTAATTTCCCATGGGTTGTACTTGGAGTAAGGGTTGATATGAGTTGCTACTCAATAAATAGAGAGAAACCAAAGAGCCTTTCTGGGCAGTTATAAATCATTTTAATTAGACTGCTGTAACAAAGTCCTTAACCACCATTAGCCTCTCTTATTATTGCTCTAAATTGATTTCTTTTCCCACCTCTCATTAAGTACTTAATTTTTAAGAGAAAGGGTAGACCACTGCTTTCTTGGGGGGAAATAAAACAGTTTTGAAATCAAATCAGTCTAGTTGTAGACTTGGGCTCCTGTTTTGTCTATGTGGCTCTCCTCAAAACCATCATCCAAACAAATGACTCTTCTTTCCACCCTCTCTGAGTCTGTAGGATTTATGACCTTCCTTGTGACTGACTTATTTATGCTCTTTGGTTTCTCTCACTGCTGCCAAGGCTTGTCCCACTACCTGGTTATGTATGACCCACACACTAAGAATGGCTTTACACATTAACAAAGTTGCAGAAAAGAGATGAATATTTTGTCACATGAACACTAGGTGAATTCAAATTTTAATATCCCTAAATAAAGTTTTATTTATTCATGACGTGTCATCTTTAGTTTCTTTTACCCTAATGGCAGCTTTGAGTGGCTGTGACACATCATCCAGTACACAGAGCTTAAAATCTTTATAATCTGGCCCATTATAGAAAAAGCGTGCCAGCCTGTGGAACAGGCAGACTACCAACTTCTTTTGGGCAACAGTTAAGTCTTCTCTTTTCCAGTACCCATCCCCCAAAGGCAACAAACCTGGCAAATATTAAGGATATGCTGGTAACTGACTGTAAGATGGGGACTCACATAAAACTGAGTTTGACCTGGGATCCTTGTTTAATGGTTGGTTGATCTTAAGCAAGTGATTCACCTTCTTGGGGTTTCCATGTTCCTTTCTACAAGATGAGAATATGTGTTTCTAGCTGGTAGAGTCGTTAGAATTTTAAATGATTTTAATATGAGGTAAAAATGTCAAATATAATAATCATTAAGCATGCAATAAACGGTATTTATCACAATTATTGCTTTTATTAAAGGAAGGAGATTTTTAGCCTACTATGCTAGACGAGAGAGAGGGAGAGACAGAGAGGGAGAGAGACAGACACACAGAGAAACATTCTGCCTTTCTCATTCTGTGCCTCTCCTTTGAAAAGACTGATTTATCTAGGAGTAACAGCTGAGCATTCAAAGCTCAACTCAGCCACCTACCTCTCATTCGCTTTGAGATATGCTTCCCATCAGACACAAACCCTTGCTGTCACTGCTGAGTGGAATAAGTCTTGCACCTGCCTGACTGCGCTCAGCTCAGGTCCATATGCCAAGAAGCTATGTGCTATGGAAAACTGTACACACCCCAAGTCTACTCTGTGCATAGTGGAGCTGGTACATTGGCCATTGGCTTTCCAATTTTGGCATCATCTACATCTCACGTGGTTTATAGCTCAGAAGGTGAAAGAGAGGGATGGTCTGTATGACCCTCTAAATATTCAACAGGGACCATAAACTATGATTAAGTTGAATAGTTTTTCTAGGCTATGGCACTTTTTTAAAGTTTTTTTGTACTAATTAATGATCACATTCATAGTGGGGAGTTGGTACATGTAGATAACGCCTCTAAATTCTTTTTATTTCTCCTTCTCCCATTCCTCACTATCATTCCATGTCTAGGTACTCTTCCTATTTTCCAAAGATCTATATTCTTCTTTCCTATTATCTGTCTGTTATTTTGCTCTTTAAATTATTTGTATTTTGGATTTCTCACGTAAAAGAAGTTGTATGATAACTGAAGATGGTAGGTTAGATTTATGTCATTTAACATCCTGCTCTCAATACATCTGAATACCAAGCAAATTAGTTGAGAGAAGGTTCCAGAACCAGGCTTCTGTGAGGCTGGACTAACTGGGGCAACTGCCATCTCTGCCTCTTAGAGTAATCATGAGGGTTAACTACGGGAATTTATGCAAAGTTCTTAGAATGCAATGTGCACTATCAACTTTGTTGTATATATTCAAATATTACTTTCTGATGATACACTGTATACACGTTAATAGTGAAATTATTCAGAGAATGTTGGGCTAAGAACTTTCTACTTGTTACTCATTGACCAGATCCTGCATGAGCTAGAGGACATCACCTGGCCCTACCAGACAAATAAAAGAATTGAGTATGAGAAGACAGAGATTAAAACAGTATCTGACAGGTAGTAATAAATACTATTTGCTTTTACTGTCTTTGTTGTTTTGTTACCGTGACTTATTGAAAGCTCAGAAGAAGCCAGTGCTGTGAGCAGGTGTTGCGTGTGTTTTATGAAAACAGCAGAACATTAAATAACCTGGCCAAGTTCACTAAGGCCTTGTGATTCACATTTGCAAAGCTGCCCTGCAATTCGGCCCCAACCCGGCACTTGCAAGCTGTGGAGACTCTCCGCTTCTTTCCCATCCCTAAAACTGGGAACCAATTCCATATCCTTGTGCTCACCTTTTTCTCTCTGGTTGAGGAGCTCTTCTTCCACCTGACCAGCCAATTGAGAATTTAAAACCCAGCTCACATCTCACCTCCTCTAGAAGCCTTCTCTGAAATTTACCCCATCTCACAAACCCAAGCACTGGCAAAACTCAGTCTCTTTCTGTATGCATTTGGATATTTTATTTGCCACAATAGTATTGTTATATGCCCACATTTCATAAGAAATCTTATGATATTATGGGCTTCCCAAGGCCTTTCCATTTCTAAATCCCTTGTGCTTAATATAGTACTTGACAGAACAATGTTAATAAATATTTTTCATTAAATATAAAAAATCTATTATCTCTCTTCATATTACAATGGTCAGCTTACTTAAGTATGCCTATAACTTTTAGTTTTAACAGCAGAAGCCTTGACTCCCAGGAAAGCCTCAGTTTCAGGCTGGTCACCCTGATATGTGTACTCAGGCACAGAGATACATGGATGCAGACTGCCACAATGGGCTTCAGGCAGACCTGGGGCTGGCCCTGCCATAGGAATGGTGCAATCGGGAAACTGGCTTTCCATCCGCCCACTCTGGCAGTGAGCTCTCACAGCTGTGCTAATGTTTTAAATAGTAATTTGCACCTGATGGGCAGGCAGGCACTGGCTGGAATATCCAGGGCAGCTAGGCAAAACTATGTGTAAACTCCCCTACCCACAAAGGAAAAGCTCAAGTGACCCGGCAGCTGTTTCTGATGGGATATTACGGCATCCCCGCCAGTAAGGGGAGCAACATGAATTGGATGCTCAAGGCAGTCTGGTCCTGTGAGTGGCTGGCACGTGGAAGGTGTTTACCAGTTTCCACTCATCACATCATTAACACCCCAAAAGAGTTTTGAACCAGCCAGCAAAATGCTACTCACCATTCTGTTGCTTTTCTTCTGTTGATTTCTCAACTTTGGGGTTCTTTGCACGAGAGCTGTCACTTTTGTTTGTGCGTGTTCCACTGACTTGATTCTTACTTTCTCCAGATGTCTTCTTCTCAGCTTTGCTAGCAGCACTTTCTTCAGCCTGGCTTTTGGCTTCCATTTCCTTCTGCTTTTCTTCTGCTGCCAGGCGAGCTTTTTCCTCTGCTTCTTTCTTGGCCTTCTCCTCTGTAGCCATAGCGAGTTAGGGAGGCAGAGAAAAGAGAAAAAGAGGTCACACCATTTATGAGAATTGCCTCTTTGGGAAAAAAACAACAACAAAGATTTACACTAGGAATTAATATACTACAATCATCTAAGACATTCACTGACAGTTTTGAGTATTTTTTAGTTAATTCAAGTTAGATCGGCATGCATCACAAAATTGGTTCATAAAAATGTCATTTCTGCAAAGAATGAGTTAAAGTAAGAGGCAGGGAGAAAAATATGATAATGACTGGGCCAGTATTGTAGTAAGAACTACAATAGTAACTTCTATTTTGTCTTCTGTGTTTTCGATAGTATTTTCAAGTTATTTCTTTTAATCCTTACAGCCACCTTTAGTAGCTACTATTATGGTGACTCTATTTTATACATGTGGAAGTTGAGATTTGGAGACATAAAACTTTCTCAGTCACAGTAAAAATTGGCATTTTTTTGTATGATTGCTTAGGACCTAGAGTTTAAACACAAAAACTTGAGTACAAAACAAAAAAAGTCAGGAAAATTACCGCTAGGATAATATACACCTGGGTTACCATGGATTGGAAAGTAGAACCAGAATAATTAAGCCTTATCAGCCAACAAGCAAACAGAATTGTCACTCATCTTCTCACTGGCAGCTATTTGATCTCTGTCCCTTCCTTTAATGAGAGGGTATCAGCATTATTTCCAATTCAGCTGATTAGAGAAGGGCTTGGCTCTATGCTTAATGTAAAGCACACTGTAGGTGCATTGGTCAAAAATATATGGAAAGATTAGTTGATTCATTCTTTGTATAGAAAAACAACAGCAGAGAAGACAGTCGTGGAGAAGGCCATAACTGAGTAAGGAAATGACTTAAGATATCTTTAAATGGTGAGAAATGCTTTGCCAAAGATTAAAACAGACTAATACGATGGGATATGATCAGCATTGGGGAGGAAGATGGCCAAACAAAGGGGGAACTCTCGAGAAAGTGATAGCTGACTAAGTCCAGAATGATGAAAAGCTGACTATGCAATAATGTGAAGAAATAACCTTTCAGGCAGAAGAACTAGGACATGTAGACTTGAAGCACAAATGCACTTGGTATGTTCAAATGACATTAAGTTGCCACTATGGTTGATGCAGATTTGGCAAGGAAGGAGTTAGTAATATGACTCTACAGTCAAATGATAAGGTATAGACAAGGCTTAGATCATGCAGGGGGTGGAATACTATCTGATGGAGCTGGGTAGGAGAGAAAAACATAGACAAAAGGCCCTAAGCAAAGACTCATCAACTGTATGGTTCAGAGACTCACTGCATGTAGCATTCAGTTCACTCAAAAGACCTCCCAGACTGTGCCACCAGCCTTCACTGTGATGGCAAGACTTCATTTTTCTCAACAGGTTTGAAAACTGCCCCCGTTTCATTCCAAATTCATTTTATTTCCCTGTGATAGTTTTGTTTTTCAAAAAAGCTGCCTTTCACAGACAGTATGAAAACCAGAGTGGTTATGCATCTGATCATGTTTCCTTTTGATTCAGCTGGCTTAGCATGCAAAGCCCTAATTTGGTCCAGGTTCTTGAGTTTATGAGGCTTTATGACATGTATATTGTGAATGTCCATGATATTTCACTCTATTTTACTTCTGCTGATAGCTTAGATTATCTCAAATGTCCCTCTTAATATGACATTTTTATTTATCTTATTGATCCATCAGATTTATTTATAAATAATGCAATTAGGTATCATAGAGAACAGTGTATCTTTTGATTTCTGCAGAAAATTACAACTAAAAAGTGAAAGAATGCTCTTGCAGAAGAAGAGAGACAAATTCTCACTGGACCACATGGCCATAGAAGACCACCATGATATTTATCCAAATTCCCTCTCATCCTTCTTTGGTGCTCCAAGGACATACATGGCCCACCACCTGATACCTGACACACATTCATAAAGTATTTTCTGACTCAGTGAGATGTAGTCTAATGATGTGATTTATACTATCCATGAAAATTCAACTATATTTTACATATTCTACTTTAAGCAGCATTGACTGGCATACTAAAATACAGAAAATGTACAAACTTTCAGATTCTATTCTGAAAGAGCCTCTTTGACAAATTTTCACCTCCTTCACTACTGATGTAAATGAGTGAAATGATGATTATGTTTACTACACAGGGAAACTGAGACAAGGAGGAAGAGAATTCATCCATACTCAGTATCAATAAAAATATTTTGCAGTCCATGTCACAGGATCTCTAGTGAATTCATGGCAAACATTCAGTATTCAAAATATTCCCAAGTTGAAAATAATTTTGAGGAAAAACTGAAGGTGTTAAATTCTGGTTTGTTACAAAGACCATCAAATAGTATCTGAGCAAGAAAAATGCATTTGACAACGGAGTCAGTCCAATTTTCCATGGGAAATCTAGCAAAATAAATAAATTTTTAAAAACTATAAAAATGTACATTTGGTAATAAATCTGGTTTGCTTAAGTGCACCTGACAGGAGGCAATTAACATTTAAATTAATAAACTACCATATGGTAACTCTGATGACATCATGATCAGATCAGACATGAAGCTGCCCCACTGTGAGATTCCTCTCCCAGAAATAGTCACCTTCTAGGATCCGGCTCTGCTGTGCTCTTCAGCTTCTCTACGTGACTTCTACCACTGGTTCAAGCCTTATATAACTGATAGAAGGGCAATCATCCATATAGTACCCCAAGAGATATTACTCAAATTGAGAAGAATAAAACAAGCACACATGCAGATGAGGTAAAAGAAAATACATCAATAGGAGGTAGGGTTTTTTTCCACTCCAGATTTCCTTATATTTTCAAGATAAGATTATTAATATAAGTAAAACTTTCCTACATTGAGAAAAACTATATGGAAGCATTTCTAGTGTATATACCCCACCAGGTCCCAGTAATGGCATGGAATTTTTTTCCAGGTTTAAGAGTTAGCATCCTTGCACTCCCTCCTAGGCAGCTTAGACTTGTAGAATGCACATGTGTTTCCTTTTCCTTCTCAGATCAAATGTTCACTACTGCTATGAATCATTATGGAAATGGTCAGTAGTAAACAGTTAAAACAGTTAGGGTGAACAGAACCCTCCTAATCTGTAAATTTCATACCTGTGGACAGCTGGGTTCCTCTGAATGTCTGTGCAACCTCAAAGAAATACTCTTGATTTCTTCATTTAGTTTGCCTTCTTGATAATACTATAAGCTATTTAGTTTAAATTTCTATTGGACTTTTTCCCTTGATACAATTTTTTGAAATGCCTACTTTAACTACCTATAAAGAGGAAAAAGACACAAAAAGATGAAAGACTGATGGAAGAAAAGAAACAAAATACTTCTATGATCTCTTAGTTTTATTCAGTATGAAAATAGTAGGAAGACACTTTCATGCACATTTAAGAACTCAGAATGTGCCCCTAGAGTTACTTGTGGGAAAATTCTGATCTCAGAAGTACTCTGCCTAGCAGAAAATTTCAATCAATATTAAAACTCAAATGTGAGAAAAATGTTAATGGTGTACAATGAAACTAGCAAAGCTTATTGTTAAATAAAAATAATTGCTTTCAGACATTAAACTTTACATTAATATTAACATATTATATTTAAGGATAAACTGATCATACGATAACATTATACTTACAATCACCTGGATTAAAAATTGTGTATTATTTAATAAAAACTGTTGATGGGGGAAGTGAGCAAACACTGTAAATTTCTCAGCAAAGTTGTATCATTATATACTATCCCATATTTAAATTTATAACTTTCAAGTTAATTTCTGTTAAAAATAACAAGTATTAAGTGAGACTATAGGCAAAGTTAAAGGCCTATGACAAACTAAGGTAGGGTAGAAATTGTCAGATATTTTGACAACTGAAGAATTATCCTCAATATATGAAAACTGTTATGAGTCAATAATAAGAATGTAAGCCTCATAATGGGAAAATATAAAGGGGGAAATAGTAAGGAGAAATGGGTACTCTCACTATACTTCCTGTTGGGAGAGAAAATTGGTTTTTAAAAAATACCCAGAAGAAAACTGGACAATATCTATTAAGAGCTGTAGACATTTTCATCTATTTTGACAGAGGAATTCCACATCTAGGAATTTATTACAGATAAATAATCTGAAGTAAACTCAAAGGTTTTTGGACTTATATGCTCACAACAATGTTATATGTGATAATCAACTGGAAATCTAATGATCAGTAATGAGTATGATATTACTTGAACAATGCATATTTGTAATAGAATATTCAGCATCAAAAGAAAAACACTCATAATAGAAAAAAAGTAGAAAATAAGGCAATATTGTATTATGATTCAAACTTCTCCAAAACAGAAAACTTCTATTTATATGCATAGTTGAGAAAATTTTTAAAAATGACTTTAGAATTTTAACAATAATTCTATATGGCTGAAGAGCTCATCAGTGATTTTTGTTTTCTTCTTTTTATAAATGTATTTCATATTTCAGCATTTATAACCTAAATATATACTATTTTATGCCAGAAAATAAATATTAAAAAGTAATAAATATTAAATAGAAATTGACAAATACAGATCACATTTACAAATTGTGATATGTTTTTTGCTGGGAATAATATTTATGCTCTAAAAGCTATTAAACATTGATTTCATCTTTCTTAACTATGGATTCTGTTTTATGTAGTTTTATAAACCAGATTAGCCAATACAACTAAGACTTTAAATGCAATCCTATCTCCAGTCACTCTAATAACAATTATTTTTAAATGCCTTGTGGTGGGCAGGTGTTTCTGAAGTCACGGTTCTCTGGTGGGAAAAAAAAAACAACTAGAAAATCAGCCCAAGATTATCTAATTAAACTAACCATCACACACAAAAAAAACGCAAACTGTACTTCTCCTTAACATTAGTCAACCAGTCAGCAGTAGTATTAAGGAGAGTATGTTATAAAATGTTTGCTTTTAGTCGGTATTTTTACCAACAGAATCTTTTTTTTTATTTTAAGGAAAATAAAAAAATAAAAGATACACAATTTCAAAACAAGATAATAGAAATTAACAATTGTTATTATATTACATATTGTTTTCTTCAAAATAGTTGCTCAGACTACAAGATACAGGCACGCAAAATTGATCAAACAATATAAGCACTGTTCCTTTCAATGAACTAATAGAGTACAATTAGTAGTAGTACAATTATCTTAGCTATCTTGTGTGTGTGTGTACACTACACTACTTTTTCCCTTCCTTTTTTTTTCCTTTCCCCATCCCAGTTGTTCTTTCCATTTGAGTAATTTCTTTCCCATTTCACACTATCTATTGTACCTTTTGGATCTTATTTACTCTTTCAATTTCTTACAGCAGGGAGACAATAAGATGTTTACACATGCAAGTCTGATTTATTCCACTTACGAGTAGAAACCAGAATCTTAACTTTGCTCTGCAACTGCTATGTATCAGCCTTGACCATGTGCAGCTTCTGTGCTTAGTGCTTTTCATATTATTTCTATTCTTTGCAGCAACATTGTAATGTACAATATCATCCCCCAAATGGAGCCACAATGAACCTAGATAACTTTGCCAAAGAACATCTCACAAGTTAAGAATTCATTTCTTCCTTGCACCACTAACTGAAATTCCCCTTGATGTTCAAACTATTCTTCCACAAAACACCAAAACCTCATGGTCTGGACCTTAGCTCATCTCCTCTTTCCTTGTTCCCATTTCCAATACTTCCTTCAGGCCAACTCCAGGCATTCTGTACACTCTGGCTACAAGCTCCGACCTTTTATGATTTTAAAATAGCCTAAGAATATCTCTATCTTCATACCTAATACCTTTTAAAATTATGACCCCTTGGCGTGTTCTTTTTAAAGGACCAGTTTCACTTAGGAAACCAGTCACCTAATGTTTCTCCAGGTGATTAGTTTCAGAAGATAATTTTAATATACCAGATAATTGCAGGCAAATTATCTTGAAGTATCTCTTTAAATTTCATGTTTTCAGGAATTGGATTTTCAAGTGTAATGAATGTAATTGATTATAAGAGAGTGCTTCTTTTGAAATGATGTAGTAGCTGCCACCACTACTTGCAATGCCTGCCAACAGGGAGGATTTAAACGCTTAAAGAATTTGAATGGGCTATGAAAGGGTACACTTAAAATATGGAAGAGGTGTCTGCTTCTTCATAGCTCAGGGTGCAACATCTGTACCAAGATGATAAGGGTCCAATTATGTTCTAAAAAAACCACCATGAATGTAAACCTTTGGTTCAGCTAAAATGTGCAGCCACTTGGACAGGATTCTGTGGGTAAGTCATGGTGTTTTCTTTTGAATATCAGCAACTGTGAAGCTGCTTCCCTCCTACACTAGAAGTAAACCTTCCAACCTTGATATACAGGGGACCAAGACTGTCAGAATACTTCCACTGCTATGACTGGAATGTGTCCACTACATTTCATGCTTGGAAATTTAACCCCCAAATGTATATGTTGAGTGGAGGGTAGAACTTTCCCTGATGGCATTAGTGGCTGTCTAGGAAGCAAATACACTTGCTTACCTCTTCTGTGATGTCTTCCACCATTCAGTAAGAAAACCCTCACAGATGCTGACAATGTGTTCTTAGACTTCCCAGCCCCCAGAAATATGCATCAGATACACTTTTATGCTTTCTAATTACCCAGTCTTTATAATAATCCAGCATCAAGTATTTTGTCATATCAATGCAAAATGGATGCAGACATTCACCATTCGCTCTTTGTTTTGAGAGAGGGCCTCCCTACATAGTCCAGGCTGGCATCAAATTCACAATCATCTGAGATTAGAAATTTAACAGGGGTGTGCCACATGTTCCACCTCTGTCCTTCTTTGTACATGTTTGCTACTCTGGGAGAATACAAGTGCAGGTGCTGAGTTTGCAGATGAAGTCCCGCTTGACTGCTCTGAAGGCCACAGGCTCAGGGTTGGTGGGTGCTGCTGACAAGTACAAAGCCTTTACTAAACTATTTTTCCTTTGCAGGAAACTGTAATGAAGTCTTTCCTCCTCCTCTGGCATACTACTGTGTGAGCTTTGAGGAGGTAAATGTCTGCTACTTATCTACGTACCTGTGCACTAGACACAGAGCCTGGCAAACAGTAGGCACACAATCTACGTTAGCAAAAACTGACTGCAAAGTGCACGAAAGCAGTTTCTTTTCTGTCCTCCAAGAATATCCATTTTTGTGTCTTTCCTTGGAATCAGGCTTTAAAGCTATGAAGCCCTCATTTCAAGATGGTGGTGTTACCCTGTGCATACAGCGTCCTGCCTAAAACGCTCATCACAATGCTCATCACAAAGCGCAGGCTGATCATGAAGTATGTGCTCAGTAACAGGCGTTAACAAATTAATTTAAGCTTCCAAAAACACTAGGATTTTTATCTTTTTCTGTGCATAAAACCACGAGCCATAACTTTTCTCACTGAAATTTGGTATCATTTGCTTCAGGGAATTCCTGCTTACTTGTGAGTTACATCATCTCAGAATAGTTGTTCTATATTCAAAACAATGAGTGAAGGGAAACTGTAAAGACAAAGATAAAAATGTAAATAGGAAAATTAAAGCTCTTATATCCCAGCATAATAGCTAAGATGGCTTTTAGTGGGCTTTACTAAGGTAAAAGAAGAAGTAAACTCCTCACTGTTGTATGACATGACATGAAATGAGAGTGACTAGATGGTCCAGAAACCCCCAAACATTAATACTTATCAGCTGTATAATCTTCATAATGGAAAAAAGAGTTTAGTCACATCACAAAGTCTATGATGCTATGAGGGTTGGAGAGCTGCCTCTTTTTCCCATGCATTCAGTGTCAGACATACTGAAGGTCAAAAGTTGAGAGATTACAACATTTGGTGAATTTCAGTAGCCCGAACAACTGTGCTTTATTTGCAACCACTATAAATCAGGGAAGGCAAGTGCTTACTCTATGAGTGGCTGCTATGGTGATTTGGACAGGTGTCCTAGAGACTGCTCCCCAGAGCACATTACCTTTGGGAACCTTGGCTCTCCATCTCTCCCGATTGATGTGCACAACCTCTGTCCAAGTGGCTTTAAAAGTCTTATAGTCAACAGGGAAGACAGAATTATTGATGGGGGCACTTCCTTCTGACCCAGAGCTCTTGACACCCGATCGCTTTGCATCTGATGAACTGATGTTATTCAAGCTAAAGGATACACACACACAAAAAAAATCATCCAAAAAGAAACATCAGTGTTTAAAAGTGTATACAATGAGCAAGCCCAAGAGAAGAGTGATTAGTACTCATTGAGTCACTGTCACTCATTGAGTCACTGTCGCAAAATTTCTGGGTCATGAGGTTTGTAATTACTGTATTTCCTACACAGGAAAGGTGAGAAATTCCAAATTCTCAGCAGAGAGAGTATCAGGACTACACTCTCTAACCTTCAATGTTTCTTACTTTCTTCTTTGTAGATTGGTCTCTTCTTTTTTCCCAATAATCAAAATTTTCTTAGGAATTTTCTCTATTCACTGAAACAAATTAATCTGAACTTGGACTTCTACTTGTTCCACAGTTCACCTCATGCTTCTAAACTGGCCTCAATCTTTTGGTCCTTTTTCTTTCCAATTCTCCCCTTTCTTCCTTTTTGGTCTGGTTCTCTAAGTAAAGGGTAACAGATAATATCCTTCTGTTGCTGGAAAAAGTGAAAGAGTTACTGAAAGCTTAGAGATGTTGCACCTGGTCACACAAATGACATTAGTTTAAATGAATAGTATTAAAGCTTTAAAGTAGGTCACTTTACAAATTCAGAAGGTACTATCCTTCTAACAAAGCATCTCATGCCTAACGGATTCACTAGTGTGAATGCAAACCACTAAATGACAAAGGAGGCTGAATAGATAAGCTGAGATTTTCAGCTAGTATTTAAAGAGCTAAGGGACTATGAGCCCTGGGGCAGGGGCTTCTATCCTTTTTGTTAGCAACCTTAACAGGGGTTTATCCATCCTGAGCATCTCAGGATTCCACTGTCTTAACCTTCCTCTTAGCTTCCCCTCTCCTCGTTTATCTTTTTCTGTTCTTTTTTTTTTCCTTTTTCCAATTGATTTTACCTTTTTTCTCCTTTGTTATTAAAGGCCAAGTTTTGCATAGAGGAGCCATCATAGTTCTAGTAATATAACCATCATAGTTATAGTAATAGCAGTAACCATAGTAACAGTGGAGGTAGGAGTAATGGTAGAAGTAGTGGTGGTAGTAATAGGATTGGTGGTAATACTAGTAGTTGTAGCAGTAGTAGTAGTACTGTTAATAAAGAATAACTGGCAGCTTTATTGTAGTTAGCACTTCCTCTGCTAGAACTTGCTCATGCATATACATGTGTATACACACACACACACACACACACACACACACAGACAACCCATTTGATCTTTCTAGAAAATGATAAGAATTATGATACACATTTTCTCAGATGAGGACATTGTGGCTGAAAAAATTCTGATTTTTGTTTTTCTACTTCATTCTCTTTCTGAACTTAGAAAGTAATTGAGGTGTATAATGTATACACACCAACTCCCCACAACAAATGTAATTATTATGTGCCGAAAGTATGTACTAATAAAAAATTCTAAAGGATACAAAGAATAAACATTAAAAAAAGACTGATGGAAGACAGAGAGGGTATTAGTCAACTTGGTGTAACTGTGACAAAATATATGAGAATGAAGACTTTAAAAAACCACTTCTGATCAGTGTTACTGTCTTTTAAGGCTGTATGGGAACAGAGAGTAAAAATATAGTAATTGTTGCTGCTGTTGCTAAAAGCTGAGAGCAGGGGAGGTACTAGAGACATGATATCATTATTTGGAACCTGGCCACACCTTACAGGGCATCCTGAAGGGCACCTGCAGCACAATTTCAATTCTTCTGAGAAAAGGAAAGAGGCACAGAGAGAGCTCATATAAGAAAGTAAGGTAGGCAGCATTATGAAATTCCACCACCATCCCCAGGAGAACTCCATTCTCATATACAGACTGGACCTCAGTCTCCATATTCTTTACTGACCTAGATCGCCTCTGTCCTGTTGCAGCAGTTTGGGAAGTTTCATCGATTAATGGACTCACGATCTTTTCAGTCATATCTGTGAGCACAGTGAAGGTGGGTTCCACGATGAAATCAATGAAACCTGTGGAGAAACAGCAGTGCCTTAGAAGAGCTCCAGGGGATCTGGGGCTGTTTCCTATTTTCCAGTGGAAATGAATTAACCTTTCCTGTCTTTAAAAAAGTTCATCTACCTAGGGGCTCCAGGTCTGTTTAATAGCAGATTGGCCTTACTCATTTCATATATTCTTTGAATGTCATGAGTCAGTTCCATTTTTCATACATAATTTTTTCTGACTTTTAAGTATGTAATTCAATTAATTGCTTAAAAATACACATTCAGCACCCACTAGGGAATAAGTGCTGTGCCAGGAACTGTATAAAAGACTAAGATGAATAACAAAATCTGCTTGCCCTTGAAGAATTTATAGGAGATTAAATGAGCCCAAGAATGACTCCTTAGAGCATACGGAGGGTCATAGGAAAAGCCTAGATGCAGGCTTCTGCCAAGGGAGAGGGGACATTTCCCTTCCTCAGAATAGCTTCATGGAGATTTTGATGTTTGAGCTGAACCCTCAGGCATGGTTTTGGAGAGCAAGATGTGGCCATAATTCTGGGTTTAGAGTGGAGGAATAGGTGAGGTAGCAGATGTGAGAAAGAGTGAAGCAGGTGTACGACAGATGGCTGGGGCTTAGGGACTCTTGGACTTGGGGAAAGATTGTTGAGAAGGGAATAAACAGGAGAGACTGAGGACATGAAAATCATGGCCAAAGCTACTACAATAGATCAAACAGAAGGTAAAGAAAGCGGGAACCAGATGCACTGCCAGGTCGGAAGTGAAGAAGGTACAAATGTTTGCATTGTAGGAAGTGGGACTACCTCTGTGGAGATCCATCCAAGATACTCCAGCAGTGAGGCAGGGACTACAAGGAACCAGAAGGAGTAAGATGATGGGATTCCCTCTGCTGACTGAGGTACAGGGCACACTGGATGAAGGAAGGTAATCAGAGTTGAAAGAGAAGGGCTGGAACTTAGGAGAGCAGTCAAAACTGGAGCTATACGTTTACCAAGCAGCTACACTGGATATGTAGGTGAAGGTGGGGTAGAATGACTATCTCAACAGCTCAAAACTCTATTTGTTCTGTAGCACAGCAGTTGGAAATATCTGAGGATATAATTGGTGGCAATTCATTATGCATGACAGTTAGAAGGAAACTAAACACTACAGGGAACATTGCCCATCTCTCTCTAAAGGAAATGTGTGAATGTTCACTGATTTTTGCAATGCCTGAAATGGGGGAAATAGTGAAGGATGCTCAAAGAGTCACAAGTAATAAATGGGAGTAAGAACTGAACCAAGTACATGCCAATAATGTCATTATAAGGAAACACTGATGATAGCCAAATTTGTAGTACTGTCAATTGCTGTTAAATTTTGATTTCAAAATATTTGATGATATCATTTTTACAGTTCCCCACGCTAAACTCCACATGTCCAAACCACACCTACGTCATCAGCTCTTCCTCCAGTGCTTGTGAATGGGATCATGATCTAATTACTCTTAATCGTGCCTCTCTCTAAGCTTTGCATCCAGCCAAATTCCTTACACCTGATATCCCATCCCTTTTCTGAAGAGTTCTTGCTACCACTTCAGTTCTGATGTTCACCATCTCTTCCCTGAAGTCCTGTAGGAAGCATCCAACTGATCTCCTCAAAACCAGGCTCACTCAAAACCCTCCACATAATCCTTCAGGCTATAGCCAGAGAATTGTTTATAAAATAAGGGTCAGCAAAAATTTTCTGCAAAAGACCAAATGGTTATTTAGCTTTGGTAGTTCATATTATTTGTTTCAAAACCAGTCAGCTCTGCTAGCTGTAGTGCCAAAGGAGCCACTGACAATAAGTAAATAAATACACTCACTTGTGTTATAATAAAACTTTGTTTATAAGAACAAGTGGTGATTCAGATTTAGCCCACAGGCTAAAATATGAATTTATACATTTTAAACTTCACATAAAATTATTTAGGTATGTCATTTCTTAATGGAAAGTATACCTATGTGCTATTCTTAGCATGATACGAAATCTGGACCTGGTCTTCTCTCCAGATAAGTCTTTTCCTGCATCCACTTCCTGTTTACAGCTCCTGCCATATGAAGATATTAAGAATTTATTGGCAGTGCAAGGCAAGTTTTATATGTTTTATCCCTGGTCTAGAATGCCCTTCTGCTCAGCCCCTACTCAACCTTATCACACAACACTTGGCCTAAAGCAATGTGTGATTACTTCCTAGAATGTAATTCAAATAATATCCCTCAATAAGTTTTTGGATCACCTGGGATGAGTGAAGCACACATTTTGTTCTGTATTCTATTGTACTATCTTCCAAGTTCTACCTTGACACAGATTTTTGTTTTCATAACATCCTTCCTCCCTCCCATATCAGTTGAATGTCTTTGAAAACAGGTACCATTTATAATTTGCCTTTGTCTGTAACATCTATTTTAATGCTTACCAGTGCCCAACATCTAAAGATGACTCAATATATATTATAAAGAAATACATAAGCACTCCAAACAGAATAAGAATAATGAATAAATCCTTTTAAAATTTATTTTGAATGATGTTACATTCTTTGAAGGCATATGAATGGCACTGGTACCCTCTCCCCACACCTAAGGATTTCTATAATGCTAAATTGGTGATTAGCAGTAGAGAAATTAACCTTATCAAAGTAAATGTTTAAAAAGTAGGAGACAGGGAGGAAAAAAAGGAAAAAAGGAAGGAAATCAGGAAGGAAACATTTTTTAAGGACTCAGGAAGAGCCATTCTTGGAAATAGGGTTATTTAGAAAAAAGGGATTTCCTGAACACAGGTCTAGAAGAAATAAGAATGATGAAAAGTGCCACAGCAGTTCTCAGTACTACACACAAGATGAAGAGCCTGAAGCAAAACGTGCCTCCTGACAATGATACTTGTCATCGCCCTATAAAATTGAAGCCTCTTTTCCTGGGAGGTATAGACAGAAAAAACAGAATATTCCAGGAGCCAGCTACATTCTAGGAACAAGAACGAAGTCATTCTAAGCAGCTAACACCAGGAGCACAGCATGGTAGAATGGAGCTGGTGATTCTTTCCCCAGTCAAAGAATTCTGGGAGCATCTGCACTTCCTTTTATAACTTCTCATCTGGTGCTTCCTTGCATTGAATGGGTGGCAAACACATACCTACTTGAGACTGAGCAACCATGGTGGACTTTCTGTCACACAGAGGAGAAAAAGGCAGCCCCAGCTCCGCTTCTCTATCACCCTAGAAAAACAAGGTCACAGTAAATTAAAAAAAACAGCAGGCTGAGCCACCCAGATTTTATTTAGCAACTTCAGCTGCCACTTATGCCACTGGTCTTTATTTTAATTATTACAATTACATTATACAATCTGTCCTTATGGGGCCTGCTCCTCTGCATAAAAGATTCCAGGAGGCCAAGCCCTCTGGGGTACAGTCACTCCATCCAACTGCAAAGGCTCACGCTGTTGTGAATAAAGCTTCACTGGGAAGGAATAGAGTCCCTGTGGAAAAGGAGGCAGCAGACCATGTGTGCTGATTTGTACCAACACTGTAACCAGAATTGCTGCGTCTTTTCCTCTGTCTACCTGTGACCTTTCTGTGGCCATCAAACCCTTCCCAGATGTGGGAAGTATCCAAATCTAAAATTCAAAGTGGACTGGACTGATTTTGGCTTTGTATCCTAAATCTCCATTAAGCCACATAAAACTGGGATAACTACTTCTGTTATTTGCACCAAGACTCAAGACTATGGTAAAAAGAAGACTAGAATAAACCATAAAAGTTGGGCATGGTGATGCATGTCTATAATCCTAGCCCTCTGCAAGGCTGAGGAAGAAAGGTCACAGCCTAGCCTGGGGAACTGACAACCTTAGTGAGAACTTGTCTTAAAACAAAATGAAAAAGGTCTGGGGGTGGCTAAGGGTAAAGGTCTTGAGTGTAATCTCCAGTTTAAAAAATTTAAAAAGAAGTTAGGCAGCAATAAAAAAAATATTCTGACCAATATTTTCTCAGTGTCATCAAAAGCATTAATGTAATAAATACAACAAATAAGTGCTAGCAAAGTCTGTTGATGGAAATATTAATTACCTAATTTATTTATTTATTTATATTTTGGACTACTGAAAAGTTCCAAGGAATGTACTTCTAGCCTCTTTTACTTTATTTTTTTTATTATTTTCAATTTTTTGTTTGCAGTACATAATGTTTACATTCCTTGTGGGGAATTGGTACAAGTACATAATATATATTTAATTCTTTTTACATTGTTTTTTCCTCCTCTCCCTCACCTCTCTCTTCATATCTTGGTCCCCTTCCCATCTGCAAAAGACCTATTTCCCTATTTCCTATTATCTTTTATGGTGTTCTTTATTTATATTGTGAGTTTCTCATATAAAAGATATCATGCAATATTTAAGCTTATATCAGACTTATTTCATTTAACATTATTTTGACACAAGATCTCACTAAGCTACCCGGATGAGACTTAAGTTTGTGAACCTCCTGCCCAGCCTTCTGGAGTGTTGGGATTACAGGTGTGCATAACCACACCTGGCTGACGGACATGGTTTTTACAAACACAACCCAGAAGCTCAGTACTTCAGCCACATTTGGGGAAGAGGAGAAGACATGTGACTTCCACTAGGAATGAAGTTGTGCTTTCATTTCACCAAGAAAGAACCTGCTCAGCACAATAACTGAGGCCTGTGCTTGAGTCCTGCATTTCTCCTGACCGACGTGGGATCCCTGGAAGGTCACTGTCCCTTCCTATATCTCTGTTTTATCATCTCTTAAATATGAAATAATAATTTTTACAAAATATGGCTGTCATGAGGATAAAATAAGAACATTTTGCATGCATAAATTTTGAAGAAAGAACTATTAAAAGAACTATCACTGTTTCCAAATAAGCAACTATGATATTTAAGGTCAGATTTGAAAAAATTATTTAGTGATCTTGCTCTACTTAATACATTTTAATTATAATAAATATTGCCAGTAAGTTAGTGGTAAATAAAATATATAACAAGCTGCCATCAGACCTAGTGAAAAAATGGAAAGTTGTTTCTTTCTAAAGATTGTTACCAAGAATGAAGGATGCAGGCTCACACACACAGACTCAAAGTCCACTGAAAGGATGAAAAGGGAGGGACATCTGAGGAAGCTGAACAGTGGGTCAGGAGGGAGATGGGGACATTCAAAGGCCTCAGCAACAGTCCTGCAGTGGCTCTGTTCTTTCTGCATCTTTTTCCTGTATAGACACCCACACCATGGGACATAGGGCTTCTCTGTTCCCAAGTATGTGCTGCTGAGAAACACTCCACTTCCTAAACAGCAGGAGAAAAATGATTTCCTTTCAAACTATTTCCCACTTGGTAGTAGGAAAACAAGGAAGAAAATTTTTGACACAAATTCTAGCATCATGATCATTTCATGGGACAGATCAGCGATAACAATGAAAGTCTTTTTTATCTTCTATGTAACAGGGATACAAGTTGCTTTGTTGGTACATTTTAATGGGGCAGGATGAGAAGGTGAGTTGGTGAACATTCATTTATTGAGTATTAAGGCACGAGCATTACTTTGGATTTCATCACTGAAAAGTTGCATGGTATTTATTAAACAATGTCAAAATCCAAGAATTTGCCTATGCCCAAAGTTATAATATCATGCACACCTTCCATATTTAATTGATCTGAGTCAACTCAACCATTAAAACTCCATTTTAAAATGGCAATAACTGAATGCCTTTTGGAATACAGATACATTTATGAGTTGAAAAAAATGTGCTGTAAGTTATTGGGAAGAATGGACTTCTGCTGGTAAATCTAAATTGGCAGGTCACACAATATCCTAAGGCTTCACAGCTACTGGTCCTTTTGGAATTATTCAGACACATTTATCCTTATTGAAGAGATCCAACATTTTCAAGAAGTTTTGGTTGTTACAAAGGATTTTTAAACCAAATCATTATTTTCCATGCAGGACAGTTCAGAAAAATAACTATCATTCCTGCAGTAGGTGTTAAGATAGTTCCAGCAAACTAAGTCATATGGTAGGTATGAAGAAGGAGGACAATGAGTGTTTGTTGGGTCAATGAAAAGACCAATTTGTTTAGAAACACTCAAGTTCTTTTGGTCATCCTGGCATTTATGATAAGCAAGTTAGAGAGCAGGGAGCTGATTATTGAACTCCCAACCCTTTCCCTCACCTCTGGTTCGTACAGAAGGTCTACACTGCCCAGACTCTCTTTGCATTAGGGCTACACAATAATAGAGCAAGAGAAGAAGATGGTGTTGCACCTAGTTTGTATGTATCAAATCTCTTGTACTTCTTACTTCTCTATGCTCTTCCTCCCTCTGCTGGTTTCATGTAGACAAGCACTTTTGGAAGCCTGATAGGGAATTGTCCCCGCTTATCAAAGAACCTGGCAGCAGTCAAGAGACATTTGTTCTGTAGTTTATATAAGTGTGGTAAACTTCCATTTATGTGCCCTGTTACACATTTTGAAGTTTGTTCGTTTCTGCAGTTATATGTAAGAAAAAAACATTTTTCAAAAGAAGTCCCTCCTGAATTGGAACTTCACAAGGAAAATGGCATGAATCAATGTGAAATCATCAAAAAGCAGGCAAGTAATATTTCAAATGAGTCCTTCCTGATGAAATGAAGGAAAAGTAATGTTAGGATCCAACAAAAGAATCAAGCCAAGCAAAAGGCAGCAGTGTGCACACACTTTCCCCTGTGGAAGAAATCACAAATACGAGTTATAAGGAAAACTTTGAGAATTTAATAAAATATAGCACAGTAGGTTTCAGACCTACTTCTCAGAAGTCATGACCTCAAAAATAAGGAGAATAAGAAGCAGACATGCAAACATAAACACAAGGGAAAAAATCTGTGAAATAAATGAGAATTATATGTGGAAGGGCTGCCAAATGCTGTGAGTATCAAAGAAGGCTAGGGAAAGATGCTAAGAGGCTGGGTACAGGATAGAGACTGAATTATGACCAACTGGGGTCAGGGATATAGCTCAGTGGCACGGTGCCTGCCTGGCAAGCTTGAGGTTGGGAGTTTGATTCTTGATTTTTTAAAAAAAGGAATTATGACCAACTATAAAACTACTTTCTACTGTTATTTTGGAAAAAGTAATGGCTAACACACACACATATGCATGTGCACATGTATACACAATCACTTCTGAGGAGACACATAACACACTAGGGATAATTCTACCTAGATTAGAATACTACTGCCCTGGTGTCTGCCTGGTACAAATATTCTGCAAATAACTGATTCAAAAGAACGGATTTCATTCAAAAGATGGGCTAAAGATAACAAAATGAAAAGCCACGATGGAGAGGAGAGGAAAAGGAATAACATAAAGAGAAAAAGAAGAAAAGAAAGGGAAGTAAAAGAAAATGAGAATGATAGGGAGAAGATGAAAAGTAATAAAAGGAACAGCAGTAAAAGAGAAGGAGGAAGAGCTACCAGCAGCAAACAAGAACAAAAAAAACAAAAACAAACCAAAAGAAGTAAAACAAAAAATGTAAAAAGTTACCTCAAAGGGGAACACAGCGAGAAGCATAACTCAGTGATTGAGCACTTGTTTATCATGTGCAAGATTCTGGTTCAGTCACCAGAATGAAAGGAGGAAAGAAGGAATAAATAAAGGGAAGGAGGGAGGGAGGAAAAAAAGAGATGGAAGGAAGGAAGGAATTAGGGAGCAGTTCAGAAATACAAATCTGAGTGTATGTATGTATGGGGGATATTAGAAAAACAGTTCCACTAAGTAATGACCAAACTTATTTTTATGAACAGAAAGATACTCCTTAAATTATCCAAAACCCAGAAGCTCAGAAGACCAAGAGCTAAAAGAGCACAAGACAACTATAGCAAAGATAAATAGTATCATGGCATTAATGAAGACTTCACTGGAAGTAGCATAAAGAAGAGCTGTTCTGTGAAACTGTATGAGGGACATGGACATCAGGAATGGAAAAGTTGGCCACCTAAAAGGCTAGAAGATTCTAAAAGAAACGAGAGGCAACCTATGAAAGGCTGTGTGTCCTAGTAAGAGAACCAAACAAGTAGAAAATGTAGAGACTAACTGATTCAGTAAATGAATCTGCAGACGAAAAGAACATACTATGTGCCAAGAAGTTTATACAGAACAGTAACTACTGTCCCTGGACTGCTGAAAAAAAGAAATGATCTTCATTATATACACTGAATTTGCATAACAAAAATTCTGTAAAAAAATCCTTAGGACACATGAGTGAAAAGATCACCACCTATATATGGAAATAATGACTTCCTGGCTTCAATCTCTTCATAGCAGCATTCAAGTATGGTAGACATGTGAGTGAAAAAGGACTTCTGGGAAAGATTTATCCCAAAACATCGGACCCAAGCAAACCTGACCAAGGTATAATAGGAGTAGAAAACCTGCAACCATACAAACGTGATTTCCTCCAATGCGTCTAGAAGCCACTGGTCAAAGTGCCACAGATGAATAGGGCCAAGACAAGAACAAACGGAGAATTATGCCTTTTCAAATTGTTTCTTTTCCATCTTTCTGAGTCACACTGTTTTCGCTTGCTTTTGTAAACCACATACAGTCCATAAAATAGAATGCTTGTTTAAAAACTTAGGAAAACTTAGAAATAATATAATCAACAAATAGTAACAAGGAGTTAGTTATGTTACAAAAAAAGAGAGAAAGGCATTGGGAGGCAAGGAATAACTGGCTTCTATATCTTTTATAGATATAGCAAAATATATCATTTATGTCTGGTATATAAAGTCATGTAACTATACTTAAATAATCAAGGTACAAATGAGAAAAACTAACTCAGTAATAAAGTCATTTAAATTGGGTGTTGGGGGGGAAATGTGGGTAAACAGAAGTTTACTAATTTTTTTTCAGAGAGAGACACTGGACACTAGCTAAATAAATAGAGGGTTTAGTTGTCATTAGTATGTTAATTACTAGAAGAACTAAAAGAAAGATAAACTTAAGTCATTTATAAGAAAATAAATGTACCTTGAGATATTGTATGTGAAATAAATGAGACACACAAGCTTAAACAGCACATGGTATCTCTTAGATGAGAAATACAAAATATAAATAAAGAACAAAGTAAAAGACAGAAAAGAGGTAGAGAGAGAAATATTTCTCCATTGGGAAGGTGATGAAGAGATGGAGGAAAGGGAAGAAGGGAGGAATGGAGAAAGGGATGAAAAGGGAATTAAGATGTGTTACATACATGTATCAACTTCCACAAGGAATGCAAACATCTACTGCAAACATGAATTAATAAAAACTCCATTCATTATTTCAATAAAAAACATAAAACTTCTAGATCATCAGAAATTTATACTAAAGGCAATAGCAGAGATAACATAGTGACCTATTTTTTAAAAAGACATACGATTATATATATATATGTATATGTATATATATATACAAATACACACACACATATGTGTATATATATATATATATATTGCAATAACAATTAACAGCAAGAATTTGTTTCTTTTTAATAGATGTTAATGTGGCTGACTTTAAATAAAAAAACCATACTGGCTTATTTAAGAATTTGATTTTATACAGTATTTAAAACATACTCAAGCCAAAGTGTCTCTGAAAGGTTAAAAGTAAAAACATATATCTAAAGTCAGGGTCAAATTCTTAATATGTCATATTTTAATTCTAGGAAAAGATTAAATGAGACAATGATGTGGGCTTTATACTGATAATGGGGACAATAAACTGTAAGAATCTAACAGTTACTGATATTTGAGAACCAACTAACAATCAGAATTTAAGAAGCAGAAATTAAAGTGAATGAAAGAAAAAGTAATAAAAACATCTGTCATAATACCTCAAAATTTAAAAAGTGATGTATAATGACATTATCACAAAGGTAGAAATATCTGATACTTTAACTCTATATCCTGAAAAATAGGAAATAAATCTACTTTTTCATGATTGGTGAAGATTCACAAAAATTGATTGTATAGTAGTTGATACATGAATTTTAAAATAAACTCCAAAAAATGAAAAGTCTCATAAAATTTCAATAAACAAAAATTAATTCCATAGGTACTAGTAAAAATTATAAGCAAATCCTTCTATCTGAAGCAACTCCTAGACAAAAGAGAAATCAAAATTAAAACTATAGACTATTTAGTAAATGATATGATGCCACATATTATATCATAAAGCAAATGCCTTGCTTTACCATTTGTAAACAAGCACAAAATAAAAATAAAAGAATTGAGCACCCAACTTGGAGATCTGGTAAAAGAACAGAATATACTTAAGTAGAAGAAATGAGTTAATAAAATAAGAATAATATTTAAGGTTTAATTAAAAATGAAAGCAATTATCACAAAAGACCTTTAATATATGAAATAAGTAAAAATGAGGAAGTATTCACAAATAGAGGAATTAGAAAAACTGTAAGAAATGCTTGTAAAATATAAAAATATACAGCAACAGGAAGAAAATGCGCCATAACACTCACAAGATGTGTTTACCATGGAGGTAAGCTTACACTTCTTCAAAGTCAGCATTTTATTGAAAAGCACTCTGTGGCATTGGTTTGAATTTTGCAAAATATGTTATAAAACTGAAGATGTAACAGTCTCTTTTAGCAAAGCAGGGAAGGTCTGGTCCATGTGCACTGAGGCTATGTATGCCCTTATTTTGAAATACAACACAACTTTCCAAATGTAATTTTTAAAAAGACTCTACAGTTGCATTGAGATTTCCCAGTAGAACTGTCTAATTTAAAAATCTATTGTTCAGAACTGAGGCAACATTTCTTCTACATGGGCTACTTACTGTGGCTCCTGACATCCTGGTTAAAATATTAAGTCAATAAAAATAATTTACTGAACTATAATTACTAAAAAATAGTTCCAGTCCAGTGACTCCATTCCCAAAAGGCAACAACAACAACAAAAAATAAAAACAACCCTCAATATGGTTATTTTTCTATTGCTTCCAGCACATTTTCATTCAATTCCAGCACATGCGTATGTGAACGCAAACAAGTTTCTTTTATGGGGAGAAGATGTTCACATATTTAAGTAATTCACATTCACTTTTTCATAATTTATAAAATGGATCACTTCATATATCACATTTCTATCAGTTTTGATCTATCTTTTGGCCACCGACAATATTTCTAGTTGAGAGTATTATTACAAAAGTTATACCAAAGAAAACATATGGCAATGAGAGTGGATACTGGAGAAAATTTTCTCATTCCTATTAGAAAAATAGCATTTGGAAAAAAAAATGGTTCAAAATAAGCCCTTAATGAAGAATGCATTCACAGAGTCATCCTTGTATAGACATGTATGTAACAAGGTCTAGCTCCCTAGCAACCCTCACACATACCCTGGATACCCTTTGAGAGCTGTAAGAGTCCAAGCAATGACCCTACAAGGAAAATAACTGTATGCAGAAGAGGTACTTGCTGGAGAATTTACAAAACAGCTTTGGGGTGCAGGTGAATGTGTGCCTTGCATGTTGTTGGGTACCCATGGACAGAGAGGAGACAAGGCATTTAACGCTGGAAGGGCCTTAAAAACCTGATCCAACCTCACCCTAAATTAGCCCCCCCCCCAAAAAAACCTAAATCATCTAATCTTAGATAAAACCATCGGGCATTAGAGGCATGATTTTATTAGCTGCTGGTTGGAAGTAAAGCTGCAATATGGGTCTCTAACTTTTGTTTAGTATGCTGTTAACTCTACTTCTGCTTTATTACTAGCAGGAGAAACAAAATACATACAGACACCTTCTACAATTTCTTCATTCAAAAGGGAATCATAAGAATAAAAGTAATGAAAAGAGTAATTCTTCAAATTTCATGTGTTAAAAACATCCTCAAAGTCACATGTTAAAGGCACTTGAAGGTGGAGCTTCTGAAAGGTAATGAGAATTAGATAAAAATTAGCAGAGTAGGGTTCCCATGATAGTATGAGTGGCTTTATAAGGAGAGGAGGGTAGACCCTCCCTCGCATGTATGCCTGTTTGATGTTGCCCTCCACCATGTGACCATGCGGTAAGAAGGCCCTTACCAGATACCGGCCCTTACCATATACCAGCCCTATGATCTTAGACCTTGCGGTTTCCAGAACCATGATTTAAATAAACCTATATTCTTTACAAAAGATCCAGTCTTAAGCATTTTTTTAATAGCAACAGAAAAAGGAGTTTATCTCTTGTCACTTTAGGGGATGAAGGTGAGCAGGTGAGCCTGGTATTAATGAGTATTTTTAAAGCAATGTATATAAAGACAATACGACCCTTGAGCTTAGGATATAGTTAACATTAAAAACAATGAGAACAATCGTGTCTACTGATGCTTGCCTCCTATTTGCCTCACTTAGTTTTAGAATTTTATATAATGGTCTTATTCCCCTGAAAGAAGGAATTCAAACAATTACAGATAACAGGGATTAACAACTTAATCTCATAGGGTACAGTCAAATAAACAGTATCTTGTTAACTCATTAGGGGAATACAAAGGAAAAGGGCTCTTTGAATGGCATGTTGACAAGAAATGAGATACTTTCTTCCAAAGAGAAATGTGTAGGATAGAAATGCATTTTATCACGCACTAAGGATCAGAATTTAGGTAAGGTTCAATAACATATGACTAGAAAACAAAAAATAGCTCTGAAACATGCTCTCTGTGAGGAAAATTACTATAATCTTAGTAGTCTCTATCACAGCAGCACTGAAATCTGGAATTTGCGATACATCAGATAACAATGGTCTTTACAAGCAGCACAGCAACAAGGTACCTGTCTGAAGAACTCTTCCAGGAGGGACATCGTCCAGCGGTGGTGCAGGTCCCAGGCCTTTGCAGGATGGCTAATATCCGCTGTGTGCAGCATCAGGGATAAGGCTTTGGGCTTTTCAATTCTGTAAATCCAAATTACCCAAATACATGGTGACTGTACTCCTCAGAACTACATTAAGAGTTCTAAAAATTAGTCTTTTTAATCTCTTTCATTCTGCTCCTGGGACACCCATGGCTTGGCCTCCCTGTTTATGACCTGGACATTTCTGATGCAAGGCATTTAGTGGAATGGCTATGTCACCCAAGAAGACAACAAACACCCAGGAGTCACTGATGTATCTGTGCCTCTGCTGACAGAGATCTTGGATAACTTAGTTTCCCATAAGGGACCAGTTTAAATTCTAATTAGGGCAAACTATTAGCAGCTCTATTATTTATTTCAGCTCTGATAAGACCACACCTAAATGTTGGATATGTATAATCTTCACGTTCTTTCCTCCAAACATCATTCCTTTATGAGACCACTGAATAAAGCGATGTTGAAGGGAATGTGCTAAAACGAAAGTATGACATGGACAACCGCCAGTTCAAACACCTGTGGGAAACACATGATGTCACAAGCCCACTTACGCTTCTGGCTGCTGCAGAGCAGTCTTCATTGCTTTGATTTGTTGGAAATGACAAGACATATCTGTAGCCATCACCATTTCAATCACCAAGGTTCGAAACTCCCTTTTAGGAACAACCATAGAAAAAAAGAATGGAAGTTAAAAAAAAAAAAGGAGAATAAAAATTACTAGTCAAAATCAGATAATAATTTCTGACATTTCCAATCTAATTTGAGTTTTTCCTGATGGCTTTTGATGAAGAATAAATGAGGGTGAAAGATTAAGGAGATCATATTTTTAGAAATATTATATGTGGAATACATATGTGATTTGGAAAATTAACTCAAAGGAAAGATTCCAGTGAAGCTGAAAATTGTACTACCCATGAGACCCAATATATTATAAAGAGGAAT